>OVAF01000361.1:0-44895 GCA_900406245.1 Odontarrhena argentea | reverse complement strand
CCGGCAACAACAACTTCGAATCTCAAACCTCCAAACAAACCCGATCCAACCCACACGATTACAGACACAACTAAGAGAACAACAAAAAACGAAAAGGAACAACAAACCCGATCCAAACAGAATTTTATGATTTGCGTTTTGAAATATAGACAGCCAAAATGTTTGGTTTGAGAAATGGCTAGAGTTTAGGGTTTAGTTTGGTTTACTATATTTTGCCATAATTTAAGAGATAGTTGATGGGATTAGTAAATTGAATGTAGGACTGCTTTAACCGTGTCCCCGTTCGAGTTAGTTTGTTTACTATAGTTTGCCTTAATTCGAGATATAACTGATAGGAATAGGATAAGTAGACTGAAGTCAGATCGATTAAACCGGTTTCCGGTTCGATTTTACCTTAAAAGTTAAAACACCGCAATGATATTGCAGTAAGCTCGATACAAGTTGGTTTTGAAGTCTAATTATAAACTCAATAGTTTATGTTATATAATAAATTTGAGTTTAAATCATGTCTTCTTTTTTTTCCAAACCTACCAATTGTATGAGTGATTGATAAGGGCAATATAAGGATAAACAAGAACTCCTTCTTCTAAATTACAAATAAATAAATAATATAGATATGCAACTATTCTTATATTTGTTTCCGATAAGCATACCAGCAAACTTCATATGAATCTTATNTTTTTTTTTTCCCCAAAAAAAAAAAAAAAAAAAAAAAAATTGTTTTGACAGCTGATTTTAATAAATTAATCAATATGAATTATGTCGCAATTAATTGTTACATAGATTTTTAAGTTATGGGATTAAGTGGTGGTTCTGACTTCTGAGACCGATAAGCGAAGAAATATTTTAAATCGTTTCGAGTGTTGTGAAGTCAACAAACTGATCAAGTTGTTCTAAGACCATTTTATTCACAAAACAAAAATATGTTATATTTAACAAAAAAAAAAATAATAATAAAAAAAAATATGTTATATATTCTGCCGTGCCGTCTAACATGTCAGTAAACAAAACATTTTAATATATGTTTTAACATTTATAACATAAAGATGATGAGTATGTAAAAACTAATTTGGGTGAGGTAGGTCTTATTCATATAGGAGGACCAGTGTTTGGTTTGGGTGCTTTTAAAGATCCTCTCGTTCACTGCTTTTTCGATCGCTAGTTTGGAAAAGAGTTTTAGTCCTTTCGGTGGTGTTGGTTTCAGCTCGTCTATTTCCTGGTTGTTCAATGTTTGGTTTACTCATTCGTGTTTATTGTGTTGTATTTTGTTTCCCTTGGATATGGCTTAGCTTCTAGGGATACTTTGTTCTTCTCTGGTTTAGTATCCGCTAGCTTTTGTATTCGATGAAGTTTAATAAAATCCAATTTAGATGAAAAAAAATAATGTAAAAACTGATTTAAGAGAATCTTAAAATGTGTAAATATGTGATTTCTCTTACTCAACTATTGGGTACAAATGGACTAATCTTTGGCATTTAAAATAGATTGGGGGTAAACTTAATTTTTGTCTTTTCTAATATATATATATATATATATATATATATATATCTAAGGTTCTAGGCCTAAATCTATAATCTCGTTACGAAAACATGTTATATAATCCCGTTTTTAAATTATTTTAATCACCGATATTTAAACTTTATCTAATATATATATATATATATATATATATATTGCTAAAATTATCTAAAATATTTTACTAGTTGAGATATTTAATTTTGGTATCTTCTGTATTATTAGGTAATGGATATGTCCGAAAAATCTCGGCCACATCTGATTTTGCTCACTACTTTAGGATAACCTAAAAAAGTTGTACCAAAACATAAATTAAAATGAAGAATGTTGCCATGCATGTAGGTTTTGGATTACGATGCCAACTTGTACTTACGACATTCGTTATCGACATATATAGAGCCTTTTTGTACGGCTTATATACTAATAGAATATAAGAATAATGAATTGTATAAACGTTTGACTTAATTATGAAATTAAGAATCCATTTTATCAAAGATTGGAATCATACTAGATGACACATCATGTGCCTTTCTAATTCAGTACCGGCCGGGGGTAGTCTATGAAAATAAAAAACTAAGATCAAAATGTTTGTTATATTGACTTTACATCTCACAAAAAGGTGATTGCCAACAAGTTTTCTTTACTTTATTTTATAAATTCGTTTTAAAAAGAAAAGAGGTTATAACTTATAGTATTATTAATTAGGTTTAAAAAAGCCATATTATTAGAAAAAATAACTTTTTTAGTGAGTAAAGCTCACTAAAAAAAAAGAGGAAAGAACAATATTTGTTTCCGAGAAAATATAATTAATTTTTACATATGTTTGTAGAATTGCAACAGAGTTCTGTATTTATGAATAATGGACCAACTAGTTCATTATAATTAGTATATATATATATATGAATAAAGCAGATAGAAAAATGAATAAAAAGGATGTGAGAGTTGACTATGCTGCATCGTTTGATATAATCCAAAAGGCCAGGAAGAGCTGGCTTAATTAGTATTTTACTTTTTGAAAAGTACCTACGTCATCAGAAAAAAAAAACTCTATGCATTTACAAAATTAAAAATAAATCATTTAAATCTTAAATATGATATGAATTATAGACCATATACTGTCACTGATTAATTCATTATGAAAATCGATAATATATTATCATGTGTACGTAATTTCCATGGATTATGAATAATTAACACACATTTGGAAAACAAAAGAATGTGGTTTCCAACTATTGATAGACATTATTAACGAATATGAACTGACAACAATTAATCAACAAGAGACGAAAAAATGTTACATGAATTATTGGAATTATGAAAATATATAGCATAATCATACGTCTATATGAAATTTTTGTAATCCTATATATAAACAATTACAAGTTGCAACAATTGTTGTTTTCATTAAGTAATCGACGAAAGTAAATGCATGACTACAAATTTAAAAAGCATTACATCACGTAAAAGTTTTCTATAATCACAAGTTGCAACAATTGTTCTTTCATCAAGTATTGGCTGATTGAGTTTTTACTTGGCTTATGTTCTTCTAAACGTTAAGAATGGATCTAGTGTTGTGATTTCCATGAAAAGGTAATATGAAAACATTATAAAAATATTCTTATGCGGTGTTAAAATTTAAAACACAAGAAAAGTTGACTTTGATATAACGTTCATGAATGTAATTAAGTGATTACATTTTAAAGTGTATGACTGTTTACATATATAATTTAGTGGCCTTGTAATTGTCATATATACTTTCTTATATATTTTTCGTCTAAAATTTCAATATTAAACCGTAAATGGTAAATACAAATAGTTTATGATCAATAGAGACGTACACTACATAATATAAAACATACATTTCAGAAGTATAGAAGTATCATAAGCGTGGTTTGATAACGCATTTTTAGTTTAATTACGCTCACCATTCACATAATTCAATGAACATAAGTATAATAATCGTTGTATCCAATGTTTGATATTCCATAACACTATATTTAAGGGGTGATTTTGAAAATACCATTTTGATCATGGACATTTTTAAATGTATCACTAAGAACGTAAAAGACATTTTCAAATGTAGAACTCCTTCTCACTTTTATTTATAGAGTTTTTTTAAAATGTTGGTTTTAGAGTTTTATGTTTCACCTCTCACAAACCCTAATCCCTAGAAACCCTAAGTCAATTCTAAACCCTATAATTTTTTGAACCCTAACAAATGAGTCCATTTTAAGGATTTTACAAAATATAAGGTAGGTGCAAAAATATTCTTGGGAAATTGTAGATTTAAAATAAAAAATGGTATTTGGGAATTGGTTTTTCCTCACCACTTGAGCCTTGTTTGTGATTAACCATACAATATTTGTTAACATCAACATTATCCAACAGGTTTTAACATATACAAAGAACAACAAAATCCAACAAACCTGGATAGTACTTTCGAGAATCAAACCTTAGCTTTAGCTAGGTGTCTGTGTACACACACAGAATATATAAAACCGGATGGTTTACATTTTCCAATTGAATTTTTTTGCCTATCGATCGAAATAGGTGTAAAGCACATCCATTTTGAAAAAGCCAGCCACTGCGTTTGCCAAGGCTTACGTACTCAAAGCTTTTTAAACTCATAGTGTACAATATATAAGTAATTAACATACTTCAATAATATGATTTGTATAGTTTCGATTGGTTGATGCAATTACCCTAATATAATACATATATAGCAAACCGTCTGTGTTCACATATTTGGAAGCATGACTTTTTCTTTAGTTACATTACATACATATATGATGACAACAGAAAAAAATAAAAATAAAATATTTGATGCATCTTAACTTGTAGGTACGTAATGACATAACAAGAATCCCGTCGGTAAAATATAACTATAATAACTTTGAAACACCAATCAATATTCTCGAATATAAAAGAATTAGTAGTTTATTCAAGATACTAATCCCACGTCACATGTGCCCTTTCAAATGAATATTGGGATGTTCCATATGATATTTTCAACTTAAAAATTTGTAACTTTATTAATTATAAATTGTAATACGTTGTCATTGCCACTAGGAGCCACATAATTGCTTTGTAATTTTCCGAAGACTAATCTTAATCTACTATGTCAAATATTTCGGAGTATCTCTTTAATTCTCATTGACGGCAATGATTCATCATTAAAAAAATAAAAACACAAATTGTAGACACCTGAATAACTCCTTTTTTAATTTAAAAAATGCAAATTTTGAGGTTAATCAAATATTAAATTTGACAAAAAGTACTATTTATAATACAATATACATCGACCGCCTTAATATTTGGATTTATTCTTCTTAATTAAATGGCTAAAGGTACAAGAGTCATCAAGATGAATATGTAAATCATATAGAAATGATTAGTTGGGCATATTTATATATGTTCCAATAAGATTCATAAAAGGCTATATAAACTGGTATCTGCAATAAGCAAAGTCGTGTATCAAATTCTCTTTCATTTCTTTCTTTTATCTCCTCGATCTCCTCTCACATATACAGAAAAAAAGCAAAAAAACAAAAATGGGTTTTTGTTTGTGTTTTTCCTCAGGAGGATCAACAGATCAAAGTCAGGTTAATGTGATAAATGACTATGGACAAGAAAATGCAGTTTTGTATTCTGAAGATCATGAAGCTCTTCAACACTTTGGTGGTTCTGTCTCTTCTTTAGTTGGAGGCAAGGGCTTGAATCAAGATGCTGCCATTCTCCACTTGGTACTTCAATTTTTTATTATCTCCATTTTTTTCATGTGAATTAATGATCTCTTTATATATGTTCAAAGGTATAAATCTATGTTTGTCATAACAAGTAATATAAATATATGAAATGATGAAATTTGTAGGGATATGGAACAGAAGAAGGAGCATTATGTGGAGTGTTTGATGGGCATGGAGCTAATGGTCAACTAGTGAGCAAGACCGTGAGAAACCAATTGCCATCATTATTGTTAGGTCATATGAATAATCATTCAGTGACTCGAGATTGGAAACTCATCTGCGAAACCTCGCTTTTAGCCATGGACAAAAGAGTTCTTAAACTCAAAAACACTATTGATTGCTCTTCTTCTGGAACCGCTGCTGTTTTCGCCGTTAAACATGTAAGTGTTTATGATCTCCGATTCTCTATATAATATTTTCTACAATTTCATATTAAGTGATGATGTTTTTACCAAATTATTTTTTTTCCTTCTGTAATGGAAATACAATTTCGTATTGTTTGTATTAATTATTAACAATTACGACATTTGAACAGGGAAAACAATTGATGGTGGCAAATCTAGGAGATTCAAGGGCTGTTATGGTTGGAACAAGTGAGAATGGAGAAACCGAGGTTGTTCAATTGACCAAAGATCTGAAGCCAAGTGTTCCAAGTAAGTTCTTGATGTCCATGGATCATAGAGTGATGTTGTGTAACAATGAAAACATTCATGTTTCGTTATGGCTAAGCATTTTTTGGGGTTAAATCATTTTTGTAGGCGAAGCGGAGAGGATAAGGAAGCGCAATGGAAGAGTGTTAGCTTTAGAGTCCGAGCCTCACATCCTAAGGGTATGGCTTCCTCATGAGAACCGTCCTGGTCTAGCCATGTCTAGAGCTTTGGGTGACTTCCTCCTTAAAAGCTATGGTGTTATTGCGATACCTGAAGTCTCCACGCATCAAATCACTCCTCGTGACCAATTCTTGGTCCTTGCTTCCGATGGGGTACGTGTATAAATATTTCAAATTATATGAGATTAGAGATTACTTTGGTTACCATTTTTCAAAAGCATAATTCATAACTGATTTCCTTTTAGGCCCAACTATATAAGTCTTTTCTTACTTATTACATTAAATTGGACCCAAATAATATGCCAAACCCCCCCAAAAAACCCAAATTAATGTTCCATGTAATTAATTATGTTCTTTTTTATAAAGGTGTGGGATGTGCTAAGCAACGAAGAAGTAGCTACGGTGGTGATGAAGCCGGAGAACGAGGCAAGAGCGGCTGACGCAGTGGCCGAGGCGGCGGCTAATGCGTGGAACCAAAAATATCCGAATGCTACAGTTGATGATATCTCAGTCGTGTGCCTCTCTATCAACAAGAAACATTATCCTCAGCCGCAAATATGAAACAAACAAAAACTCACTTGATCAGAATAACAAACAAAATCAAGAATAATCAAAGAATGATGACGACGATACACCGCAAGACAGCTCACTCAGACATTTGTGAGTGTGACTGTCAATATATATGACTATATAATAATGTTGTATTTTAATTTGTTATTGTTATAATTAGAAGAAGAAAAAAAAATATATGATAGGTTCAGTTTTAGGAGTGGTGTATTGTGTTGTGGGATAAAAGCAACATGGACTTTGGACATTTTGGACACACGTCATTGGAATCTTATGTATATTTTTATTGGAGGAGCTCAATACATATTGGACTAGTTCAAGTTTATTTTCTCTTATGGCTATATAAGTTTGATAATAACATTTGACAAACTTGACGTTGATCTCGACCAATAATTATATGTCCAAACAATAAAGATTTACTTATTTTATCAATAAAAGTAGCATAGACTAGTTATCGAATACGAAAATAAATATTTGACATTTCTTAAGGCAAATAATGTTGCCATTTCTGCAAAATGATTGAGTATTAAAAGAGTTAGACTTAACCACTCAACTTAAAAATGAGAAAATATCTAATATATCCATTGAAATTATTATTATTATTATTATTATTTTCTTAAGAAATTGAAATTTGCCTAGTGGTTTGTGCTAGTGTCGTCACTGTGACACCACCTGGGTTCGAGCCCAACTTAATGTAATATTATTGTTGTTGACAAAAAAAAAAAAAATTTGAAATTTGCATCTTTTAAACAAGATGTTTACAAGATGTTTTCTCAATTAGCAGCGCCGCAGGAGAAAAAAAGGGGATTTTCGTTGGTGTTCTGGATAGGTACCGGAGGCTCCCTTAGCTCCGGTACCGATCGGCTTAGAGCTTTCTTCTCTATTTACCGGGTTCCTCTGCTTCCTTCTTCACAGGTTCGTCTTCGTTCGAGATGTCTCGCCGGATTTGGGATCCTCCTCCGCCTCTGTTCTCTTGGTTTTGGTTCTTAGATCCGAAGGTTAGGGTGTGTGTGGTGGTGGTCTGTGTGTGTTCGTTGGTCCTGTGCGTGCTCCTCAGCGTGGTCCCTCTTCTGGTTTGAGTTGGGTTCTCTCTCCGGTGGTCAAGGTTTGTGACTTCTCAAGGTTCTCAAGGTCTCCTCTCCTCTTTTCAGGAATTTCCTTCTATGTAGGCTCTTACTCTTGGAAGATCTTTGTTTCTTCCTCTCTGCCTGGTTTTTCCGAGTTTATTCTCCTGCAGATGCTTCTTCGGTTCGCGTTTTCTGCTTTAAACTTTTGAGTTTTGGAGGTGGTTTGGTCCTTTGTGTGGTGTCTCATTTCAACCTTGGTTGTGGCTCTTTGGTTCTTGCTCCTTTTCAGTTTTATGAGGCGGGTTGGATTGAACTCATGGCTTTGCTGGTTCTTTCAGGGTTAGAATTAGGACGAGGGTTAAGTGAGAGATTCAACCATTAGTTTAGTGCCTCCTTTTGCGATTTCTGTTCTGGTTTATGTTCCTTAGAGGTTTCGCCAACGTTTATCCGGTTTGTGTTCTTAGTCTCTTTTCATGTCTTGAATTGCAGTTTGGTTTCCCTTGTTTGGGCTGTTTGGTTTCCCTCTTTTGGGCTGTTGTCTCCGGGGATTATCTACTCTTATCCGCCGGCTTATGTATTGTATGTTTGTGATGAATAAAAAGTTTAGATGGAAAAAAAAAAAAAAAAACAAGATGTTTTCTAGTAATATTAATATTGTTCCGTTTATTAGACTAGTTTATACATTATATATGAAAAGGGACTCGATCTCAGATATGATATTGTCTGTTTTCGGTGAATTTATAACGAACATTACAGTACCATCATTTCACTATATTTAAGTTATTTTTTGTTTTTTTTTTGTAAATAAACAAAGTTGTGGGAAGGCTAGAAAAAGGGTCGGAGTAATAAAAGATTTTTTAACATCTCTGATCTCTTTATAACTTTTCTTGATTTAGGGAGAAAAGACAAAATAATGGAAGCGTTAAGTTTGGTTGCTTAGAGTGTCAGTTAAGTAAATGAAAGAAAGAAGAGACAGCAAGCTAGAGAAAAGAAACAAAATCAGATACTTGCAGATATTATCCATAAAACAATTAAATCATTTTCATTTTCGTTTTCTTTGAAACTGAATTAAATCATTTTCATTAATTACGTGCTAGTTGCTGAATACTACAAGGAAACAAAGATTCCATTCAGATTTTTTTTCGTATTTTTCGCTAAGATTCTCTCACTTTCACCATCTTGAATTCTTGATGCAAATGATGCCCCACCCCACAGTATTAGGCGGCCGTTGATCTCTGACTAATAAGGATACATAAAATTGTTACGTATTATGTTTGAAAAAACTGTAGCACTATTCAAGTTGTCGTGGATCGATGGCTTCCATTTTAGAGGAAAAAAAATTGACAAGTGAATATNGGAAAATTTTTTTTTTTTTTTTTTTTTTTTTTTTTTTTTTTTTTTTTGTGAAATTACCTACAACGTTCATTTGGTCAGATGATTTCAAATTAAAAAAAAATATGGTGTGAGAGCTATTTGACAATTATATTTATTATAAAAAAATAGTCGGATAGTATATACCCATATCATTTTTAAAAGAATTACAATACTAAAACTTATCGACATACCGAAAAATATTCCTTAAAAAAAAAGACATACCGAAAAATAAATATATATTACATTTATTATGTAGAGTAATTCTCTCGTCTTTGATTAGGTTTAGGTGGAATATTGGTTCTTCACGCAACCCTTTTGTTTTTTAATTATTACATTTTCAGTTTAAGTGTCTAAATTATCATATTTTGTTTGGAGATATAATATGGATTCCTTTTTTTTGTCTTTTTCCTCTAAATTGCACTTTGTATCCAAACCCCAATTCAAATAGTTTCTTTAGGCTCAATGAAGGATACAGACTTAGGATGCTCCAGAACTAGCAAAAATCTTTTCAAGTATAGAATAAACCATCTTGGACATGTATTTACCATTTTTACATCAAACTAAAAAACTCATATTTTTAAATTGCACTATCAAGTTTTGATTGCAAAATTTTCTTTTATTCATTACAAATTATTCTTTATACCATTAAATAGTCACGATTATTAATTTCTCATCTAAAATTGTGTCTTTTATACACAAGAATATCTTTTATACACAAGAGACATGTGAAATAATAAAGAAAATAATTAAAATCTAACTAAAGCCCAAAATTATTCCATATTTTTGTTGACAAAGTATTCATTAAATAAAAAAAACATAATTTGGCCAGCTAATGTTCAACAAATGTCATTTTGCAGTAGCATTTTCAAAGAGTGACGAAATGCGCAAATTCAGAAATTAAAAAACTAAATCAAGTAAATATCCTGNATAAAAAAAAAAAAAAAAAAAATCAAGTAAATATCAAAATTTCGCTTGGCGTGATTATATAAAGGGACAGTAGACGTGTTTGTTACTTCGTCATTACCAAATCAGATAAAGATTCAATTATTTTTAATTATAGAGACCCCGACGATCAATAAAAGATTCCTGTCCACGTCATCATTCGCCGGGAAAATATTCCAAAAAACCCAAACCTCCGATGAAACGTGTCGGCGTTCCTTTTCTTCTTCTCTTGCTCTCTCTGATCACCATCTCCGCCGCGAGAAATAGTCCTGATGGTATCATCAAACTTCCTTCTCAAGCTTCTAGATTCTTCCGTCCTCCTCAGAACGACGAAGAGTCTTCTTCTTCCGGTACTCGTTGGGCTGTTCTAGTCGCCGGATCGAACGGTTATTGGAATTATAGACATCAGGTATTGTCGGCGATCTCTCCGATTATCGATAAACCTTGCTCAGTTCTCTGAATCGGAATTTTGAATTTTGTTGCTTAGTGGTGTTTGGTGATTCTAGACACTAAGTTTCGGTGTGGTTTTGCTGATATATTATCAGCTGAATTGTTTCTTGTTCCAGGAGGTTTCCACGATGTTTAAATAGTTCTGCATACAAGTTTAAGGGATTAGATTAGTGTAAATTCGTGGAAGAGTTTTTTGTGTTGGATGCTTATGAGTTCTTGATTTGTCAGGCTGATATTTGTCATGCTTATCAACTTCTGAGGAAAGGAGGATTGAAAGAGGAGAATATTGTGGTTTTCATGTATGATGATATTGCAAATAATGAAGAGAATCCAAGGCCTGGAGTCATTATCAATAGTCCTCATGGAAGTGATGTTTATCAAGGAGTTCCTAAGGTCTTTGCGCTTTCTTTCGGTTTTAGGTGTTTAGTTCTCATGGAAATGATGCTTAATTTGGTTATAATTTTTTTTTGTATGGCAGGATTACACCGGAGAGGATGTTACGGTTGATAATCTATTTGCTGTAATCCTTGGAGACAAATCTGCTGTTAAAGGGGGAAGTGGAAAGGTTGTGGACAGTGGTCCAAATGATCATATCTTCATATTCTATAGTGACCATGGTGGTCCTGGAGTTCTCGGTGAGTTGTGTAAAACTCAGAAAATTGATGGTTTGGAGTGAAATATTGATGATTCTTTGTCCTTTATTTGCAGGGATGCCGACTTCTCCTTACCTATATGCAAATGATTTGAATGATGTGTTGAAGAAAAAACATGCTTCCGGAACTTATAAAAGCTTGGTAAATTTCTAACGTTCCTCTGAAATAATTATGTTGTTGTTGGTGTTGCATGTGAGTAATACCGAAAAAGCAAACCTGCAGGTGTTTTATCTCGAAGCTTGTGAGTCTGGAAGTATCTTTGAAGGGCTTCTGGAAGAGGGTTTAAACATCTATGCCACAACTGCATCAAACGCAGAAGAGAGCAGCTGGGGTACCTATTGCCCTGGAGAGGAACCAAGTCCTCCACCGGAGTATGAAACCTGTTTAGGTGACTTATACAGTGTTGCGTGGATGGAAGACAGGTAGATAAAGAATCCGAATACGCTCATAGGAGTAGCAGTGCTCTGTTTCTCAGTTATAGGAATCTCTATGAATGTCCCTGTATTAATTCTGATACTTTTTTAAAAATGTGACAGTGGTGTGCACAATCTACAGACCGAGACTCTGCACCAGCAATACGAACTTGTAAGCTTCTAGTTTCTCTGGAAATCCCGTAATGTTGGAGCTAGAAATTTTTCATCTTTAAATTAGATTGTAAGCAATTGTGTGTGTCATTAACTCATAAGTGTGTCTTTGATTTTTCAGGTGAAAAGTAGGACTGCAGGTGTTGGGTCGGCTTATGGTTCTCATGTCATGCAATATGGTGATGTAGGACTTAGCAAGGATAGCCTTGACCTTTACATGGGAACAAACCCTGCCAATGACAATTACACCTTTGTGGAATCGAATTCACTGATGCCACGTTTAAGAGTTACAAATCAGCGTGATGCTGATCTCGTCCATTTCTGGGATAAGGTTTTTGTTCCATTCTTGTTTACATCTTTCAGATGCTATGTATTAGTCTCTGTAGTGCCTGTGAAATGCATAGTACTAATCTTTTGTATATTATTATTATTCTCATGTAGTACCGAAAGGCACCAGAAGGTTCTACAAGAAAAACAGAAGCTCAGAAGCAAGTCCTTGAAGCCATGTCTCACAGACTTCATGTTGACAACAGTGTGAAACTCATCGGGAAACTCTTGTTTGGCATTTCAGAAGGTCCTCAAGTGTTGAACAAAGTACGGTCTGCTGGCCAACCGCTTGTCGATGACTGGGCCTGCCTAAAAAATCTGGTAAATAAATGCTTCCCTTCCACATCAAATCTTTCACATCATTGCAACGAGATTCAAAGAATCTCTGTTTAAATACGTGGTCCATATTGAAAAACATATCAATATGGGTCATGGAATCTTTCACAACATTGCAACGAGATTCGAATCTCTGTATAAATACTTGGTCCGTATTGAAAAACATATCAATATGGGTCATGGAATCACATCAATCATAAGGTAAGATAGAAAAATCTCATTGAAAGGTTGTGGAGCCCAATACTCTATTATTAGCCAATTTGCAGAGTAGTCAAGAAACCCAATACACTTGTGGCGCATAACTCCTTTTACTCTTATCCTCTCTAGAGTTCCAAAGTCTTCACTCACTGACTGATGTTGATATAGAAAGGAAAAACTAATAACTTTCTTTCTATGTTCTATGTTTAGGTGAGAGCTTTTGAGAGGCACTGTGGATCACTGTCTCAGTACGGTATCAAGCACATGAGGTCCTTTGCAAATATGTGCAACGCAGGGATCGTGATGGAGCAAATGGAAGAAGCAGCTTCACAAGCTTGTACCACAATCCCAGCTGGTCCGTGGAGCTCTCTGCACCGTGGATTCAGTGCATAAACCCCTAAACCCTCTTCACATTTGTTTATAATACCAATCCCTAAATATTCCTATTGCGGGTTGTTGTATTTATAATGTTATTTTCTCTGTATAGATCATTATCATTTCCTTCTTCATTGTGTAACTCGAAATTATCTTATGCCCTGTACAAATGCTTGTAGAAAACCAAAGCTCAATGTATAAAAGGTATGTTTATTACTACTATGTTTCTCCTAGCAATTTCTCAACTTTAGATTTTTTGTAGCAGAAACAGCGGAAGACCATAGGAAATGAGTTTGATAGAATATTATTAGAACTTTGAGTCTTTTCATGGTTTCTACATACAGCAAGTGTGAAGAAAAGCAGAAAATAGACAACAGACACTGATTTTACTTGGTGACTGTGAAGCTTGCTCGGAAGTTCGATATCATTACCGGGCACTCTCCCTTCTCATCGTACTCTGTGAACTCTTCTCCACTGGACAAATCAATTTCATCAAATTTGGTTCCAGATACCTGTTTAGTTGAAAAGAAGTCAGCTCATGAGAGTTTAAAGTAATATTGAGCGTCAAAGACAATACTGGAAACTAAGTTTGGAGTTCTTTGTCCAGACAATTGTTGTATGGAATCCAAAAACTAAGCGTGACTGTTGCAACTTACAGCAGCTTCGGCTTTCCAATATCCACCAAATCCGAAATCCACAGGCTCATAGCCCCGGCAGTCAAACACCATAAGAGGGGCATGCACTCCAGCTTCAGAGTCTTCCAGAGTTAGAGGCCGACCTTTCCCCGGAATCATTGTCACATTCCCTTCCCTTGCACAGAACTTACACTAGAAGAGTTCATGGAAACAAACCATCAAACTGTCAGAATAAAGAGTATTGTGCAGCCAAAGCTACGCAATTGTGAACCATAAAAAAAGATATTCCATCAACCCATCAGACTGAGAAACAAGAACGTTTTAGATTCAGCAGAGAAACGGAAGATCCATTAATGCCAAAGATCATGGCATTTATAATGTGAACCGAATGTATCATCCAAATGCAACTTAGCAAAAAGCCTTTAGTTGTAATGAGTTAATGACCAGGTCAACAATGTTACGAAAAAGCTCTCATTCCTGAAACCAAACTTTGCTTATATTCGCTTCCTAGAATTTTGACATTAACTTTTTTGGACTCAACCATAAGAGTCGTATTATGAAGAGATCACGAAAGAATCAAGATAAACATTACCTTCTGTACAAGATGACAAGTACCTCTACCTCCAGGAGGAGTAAATGTCTCATTCAAAGTCACACATGTTTCCTTCTGAGTCACCTCTCCACATTGTTCACATTTCAACTATTACCCCACAAAAAAACACATTAATGTTAATACTTGAAGCTACATATGTGAGAGAATACATGAACTGGTTTTATAAATGACTACATATTTCTGACACACAAGCAAGAACAATTACAGCAATTGATGGAAACTAACAAAAAGCAATACAAACCTTGAAAGTGAATTGTAATTTTCTTTTAGACTCAATTCCAGAGATTTAAGATAAGTTACAACTTTTAGGAAAACCCTAAGAAGCTTTACTAAATCCTATAAGCAGATTATTCTCGCCATGAGCCTAGGCAGTGAAGAACACTCGCTAATCATATCAAACTAAACGAAACCCAGAAAAGAAGAAACCCAATAAACCAAAAGCGAAGAACAATTAAGAACTAAACCACGAAGAATCGAAGCATAAGACAGCAGAGAAAGTGGACGAAACCTTGAAGAGGTAAGGGAAGTTGGAATCGTCGCAGCCACCGGAAGGTTGAAGATTAGTGAGATTCTCGAGATCAGCTGTTATTTTAAGCACATAGTTCACCATTTTTCTTCTGATTCCTTCTTCGTCTCTTGTGATCGTGGTTAAGAGAAAAGAAAAAGCAGAAATTACACTTAGAGGATCTTATACTTTGTATTTTCGAAAATGGTACCCCAAAAGCTCAGCTTCCACACTTTGACCCTGATTGTTCTAAATATTTACGAAAATGGTCCAAACAATCCAAAGATGAGTGTTTTCAACTCATGGATCACTGAGAAAATACTCATAGATACATACTCAAAGTTGTGCAAGGTTCTACGGATTACTTCGAATTTTTAATAATACCATTGATGCGTACAGTGTCAAACTTGGACAAAGAACAGGTTACCAGAACCACACCCCTTTATTAAAATCCATAGCATTTTATTAATCGAGTTCTATAGATACAACAATCGAATCTCAACATACAAATGTCGTTTTCTTTTGAGTCAATTATTTGATGAGAGTTCAAACAAGGATCAAATCCCAACAAAATCGTATCCCACGCGTAAAATAACCTCAACACTTGATCCAACGACCCGTTTCAGGTTTTTTAGTATTAAGCTGAGCTTACAAGGACAAACACCGGGGTCTCTAGTTTCTCCCTTCCCTTCAAAAACATTGCAGCCACGGTCCTCTTTGTAAGCAAATCAGGGTAAAAAAATCCAAAGCAGGTAGTAAAACGGAGATGAAGAAGCCAAACAAACCTTAAGCTCGGGTAACTCAATTACACAGGCACACTCAACAATCTTCACTCCTACTCGCTCTGCAAACACAACCAATGGCAGACAGAGAGAGTCAAGTTTAAGTGAAACACTTTGTTATTTTAATCATGGTGCACCATCAAAAGGATTAATCAAGAATATTCTTAAAATGGAAAAATCTTGCACATACCAAGTAGTCGGCTTGCAGCAGCAAGAGTACCACCTGTCGCAATGAGGTCATCTACAATAATAGCACGCTCGCCAGGCTCTACCGCACCTACATGCATCTCAATCTTATCCGTTCCATACTCCAAAGAATACTCCTCTGAAATAACCTTCCCTGTTAAAGAAACCAAAACCATTAAATTAATTTCCACAGATAAACAAGGTATGCAATGATGGTTTTAAATCATCGTAACTGGTCAAAATTAACAACTTAGCCCATCGATATCTAACAGCAAACAGACAACCACTTAGGCTATTGCGAATCACCACAAAAAAATATGAACAAGCAAACGAATGAAAGCGGCCTTGTTCAAGTCTGAGATGGTAAAAATCATAAACTTAGAACAAGAAGCCATTTAAACTAAAAACTTCCTACATTTAAGTATTGCCAAACCAGGTAACTGTCTAAGGTTAATAATGAGCATAGAACAAAAACCTGACCTCAGCAAGATCAAAAGCAACCTTGTCAAGTCCCAGATGATAATAACTATAAACTAAGAGCAAGAAGCCAGTTAAACTAACAACTTCCTACATTTAGTAGACTTGAGCATATATCGAAGACCTTACACGTAACTCAAAATCAAAACTCCAAGCCAGTAGAAGTTAGAGAAACATACCAGGTAACTTCTTGGGCTTCCTCATGGGAACAAATTTGGCACCAATAGCCAAAGCAATAGGAGGGCCAAAAATGAAACCTCTAGCTTCAACACCTACAATATTACCACCACAACATAACATCTTAGAGTTCATCAAGACACAAGTTCAAGGCAAATATGCAAGAAGTTTAGTTACCCGCAACAACAGAAATGCCTTTCCCTTTGTATCTCTCAACAAACAAGTTGATAGTATCCTTAAAAGCCTCAGTGTCGAGAAGAAGCGTCGTTATATCCTGAAACATGATCCCTGCAAAAATCCCAAATCTTAACACCACAAGGCAAATCAAGACTCGCAACTATAAGTGGAAGTGGAAAAAAAAAGGAAAAACCTGGTTTAGGGAAGTCAGGGATGACTCTAATGGAAGATGAGATCTTGGAGATTCTCGGATCTTGTCCATCTTCAGCAGCCATTTCACTTTCACGAATCGCTGCTTTAAGACAAGACTCGGAGAAGAAGGATCTGAACGGAGAAGAGAGAGACAGAGAATGAGACTTCGCCGGTAAACTTCGCCGGAAAAGTTGGTTGTTGTGGCTGGAGAAATTGGTCCTCTTTGTTAGGTGAAGCTTCTTTTGTAAGATGGACGGAGAAGAAGTATTTAGGCTTGTAGTCATTTTCAGCGTTTTTTATTTTTGGGCCGCAGGATTTGAGTTTCTAGTACCATAATGCAGATTTTAAATCGCAGATTGTTGCGTTTTGCAGAATAGTAGAATACTAAAAGTCTTAAGACGCAAGTACAAAGGAAGAAATCATAGGCTAGCCAAACCATTCACTTATCAAACTTTTACCTTACTCGATGTTGTAGGTAGGGTTTCGCATAAATTGAGTTTCAAATCAAAGATTTAGGCTTAGATTTTAAGATTAAAGTAGCAAAATAAATGCAATGAGCGATCAAAAACCAATTATTCAACTAATATTGAGGGTTGTATGGATGATGACAACATTTTCGAAAAAAATATGATGAGTAAGTTTTAATATTGTCTTATGTTGGAGATCTAACAAAACAATTATTGAAAAAAGATTGAAAGAACAATTTTGCTCGTTTAAACTACAAAACGAGTTTAAGAGGTTTCCAAACACCATCAGAGACCACCACAACTTTTTTTTTTATCAATGATGTTAATCTTCTCATACTTTCCTAACCAACGAAATGATAAAATATCTATTAGATATCTTGTATCTACATCAATTTGTTATTTTACTCTCTTCTCCATTTATATCTGATTTTATTCTCTTCTCCATTTATATATTTTTTTTCCCAAGTATAATCATCAATATCTTAATATAAAGAAAAATAATCCCTTGACACACTTTCTAGTGTCCAAACTCATTTCTTAAACAAATATTTGAATTCACAAAACAAGTGTTAAATTATTAATATTCATTGGTTAAGCATGAAAAACAAATATAAGATTGACCTATACGTTTCATCAAACACTATGGCCACAAAATGTTCAAATCTAGAATCTTATGAGTAAGTTCAGTGTGCTCTTAAACATTTCCTCTCACATTCAAACTGTGATGTCACTCAGCTAGTTTGGTTATAGAACAATAAAATAATAATATTAAGATATGTGAATAAATTGCTATTTATGATATATTTATTTAAATATATTTTACTTTGAATGGTGATCTTTGTAACAGTTTAAGATAATAATCAAAAAGCAGAGAGTTCTTGATATACTATATCAAAAGGATAAGTGCAAAGATGAAGACCTTAATGGCGTCTTCCCATCCCAAAAGTCAATTACCCTAGATCCCACAAAGATATTTTCCCTTACTTTCTTTTTACAACCAAAAGTTAATTAGACATTTTACCTTAGGTAAACTGAAATGTTCATGAACCAATTAACGTGGTCCTCATATTAACTGCAGTAATATAGTAACCATGACTTCCGGTTACAATCTCCAACTCCTTTGGTTCCAAGTAATAACTTAACAGGCTCGTCCTTGGGGCCGTGGAATCTTTGGGCTTCTGCTTCCTTTGGTAAGTGTACAACACTGGAGGATGTAAAGCCTCAAACGTATCATAAACCTAACCGGTATATTGTGCTGTTATGTAGAAAGTAAAATTCTAATATAATCTCAAGCTTCTATCTATATCTATAAAGTTAACTTTTCTCATTTTTGGTGAAGACACCTCATCGTCCACATCAGCCTCCACCTAATCTATATTATTAATTTTCATTGTTAATTAATTCAAACTTTATTTTAAACATTTATTACATTAATACAAGATGATTAAAGAAACTTGAAAAGTCATTACTCATATTAAAATAAATTGAAAATATATTTCTCATATTAAAAATTATAAATTCGAAAACTCATTTATAAATTAACAAATAATAATAAGATTTAATAATTTGTCTGAATTGATAGATATATTGAATAATTTTTTATACTAAATTAATTGATGTATTTTCTAAAGATTTTTAAACATCAGAAATATTAAATAATTATCATTAATAGAAAAATCACATGACTCAATAATGCATGAAAACCAACAATTCTCTTTTGTGTATAGAGGACAAAACAAAGACAAATATAATCAGGTCATGCAACATGACCATATAGGCATATACATTAAAACATCTTTACAGTTACTTTCAAGTTGAAAGAAATGAAGTGGAAGGGGAGCAAATCTACTCACGGAAGATATATTATATCAAAACTTTAAGAAATGAAAAATGACCATATAGGAATAGCGTTTTGAAGCCTCAAACGATATTATATCAAAAAGAAGAATAAACTACCTCTCTTCCATAAAGATAATTTTTTTTAGATATTTCACACATATTACGAAAAATTTAATGTTTCTTAATAAATACATATATTTTAAAAATTACACAATTTCCTATGAATCTAAACCAATAGTAATACAAAATTTCAAAAAAACTTCAATCAATTCTTCTTAGATTCTACAATTTTCACTATAAATTCATTAAAAATGCATAGAAAAATGTAAAAAAATTATCTTTTTCGAACAAAATTTTTTGTTAGAAAATTCATTATTATTGAACGGAAGAAAAATGTTTTTAGAATATAAAATTTTATATGAAAAATAACTACCAATATCAAAATGATTGACAAAAAATTCATATTTTTATAATAGTAAAAAAATAATCATTTTAATTTCTAATAAAATATTTACAAATAATCAATTATTTTATAAAACAAATTAGATTTATATTGACCGATTTCTTTAATATTCATATCACCAAATATAATTGTTTTTTTAATAAAAAACTAAAAACAAACTCCCGCTAGTAATTTTCTAGTACCAACATAAAAAACACTCAAACTATAATAGAGCTCGATTCAGTTTTCAAATCAGCTTGTTTAGGCTCTTCTCGTACACTTGTCATTCACAATACATATATATATATATATATATATATATAACTACAAACAAGCAAGCACATTTTAAACACCAGAAATGTAGAAAACCACAAAGCATGAAGATCAAACATGGCCAAATTATATACAAGACAAGATTTTTAAAGACGCTCGTGGTGTTTACGCTCTTCTTGTATTGACTTGAATATCCTGGCTGCATTTTCACTCGCCGACCTCGCATTGTGCGGCACCACTCTTATCACTCTAGTCGCCACAGTTGTGGTTTTTGCTACTAGTTGTGGCTCACTGCCATTGCAACTCTCTCTGGTTCGTGGTTGAGGCTTTTTTGGCGCTGGATGTGGTTGCGGAGCTGTCGCAGCTCTGTTGGCAGTGTTGGAGGTCGGTGGGTAGTTACACGAGCTCTGTTGTTGGGTGCTCGTGGGAGCATTACCGTAATGCCCAAACTGATTCATCATGTGCTCGGTTGGTGGCTGTTGCCATGAACAATTAGGCATCGCATAAGGAGGGAAGTAAGATGGGAAACCAACACCAGGGTGAAATGCAGGAGGAGGGACACTGTAAGTTGGACCGCCCATGAAATTAGAATGACCATAATACCCTCCACAAGCTGGCCCCGCATGTCCTGGACCTGGACCCGGACCCGGGTAGGGCTTGTATATGAGCCCTTCGGAAGGAGACATAACAGGGATCAACCATTGGTGATTTCCCTGGATAGGTTGAGGAGGAAAGGACCAGCTACCACCGCCATTATCACCCATATGAGTCTTGTGGGAACCGTTTGATGCCGCCGGTGAAGTAGGTGGGTTAACAGATGAAATGTGAGCTCGTCCAAATGCGTTCTCTGCTGAGGATTCCATCTTATGATGGTTATCAGTCTTCTCCAAATCATCTTTGTGTTTGGCAACACGTGGTAGAGGCTTCACAATATATTCAGACGGAAGGAGCTTCTTCAGTGGAGAGCTTTTAGCAGAAGCTCTTTCAAGATAAGTGACATCGTCAAGCAAGAGAGCTGGCGACGCTGCAATGAGTTTCTGGACCTGTTATTAGAGTAGAAAACAGATGGAAACGTTATACTCCAATAGCACCTCATTAGCATGTATACTTAAGAAACTGAATGCTATTGCAAGAGAATTAGCAAAAACCAAATCCTTTACCTTAATCAATCTGTGCAACTCAAATACTTGAACTGCAAATAGTCTTTGTTGACTGTAAAGAGTAACAGAGCTACGNAAAAAAATTTTAAAAAAAAAAAAAAAAAAAAAAAAAAAAAAAACGCGCCGCAAATCGAGATAATTCTGTTCAACAACTTAAGGAGCAAATGAGCAATAAGACCATAAATTTCCAAAGTGAAAGAACACGAATGGAGATATGATGGCAAAATACAACAGTTTTCATGACACAAGTTGGAGGGCAAGTAATATCACTATATCAGTCAAATCCGCCAAAAAGAAAACACCAAGAAATTCTGCGAGAATAATTGTATCGATACAGCAGCCTACGCTCCAGAGAATGTTATTCCTCAGACGTTTAGGAACATATTAACAATAAGCCAGAGAAAATGTTGTTATTATGCGTTGTACATGAAGCACTATCCTTACAGTTCGCAATATTTTATATCCTTTACATGGAAAACACTTAGCAATACTCTATATCCCACCTTACATGGAGTACGAATAGCAAAAAACTCACTCAAGAAGTACAATCCATAGGAACTATGTAGCTCATGATCACCCTACAAAAACCTCTTAAAAGAAGGAAAGCAACTATAATCCCAGGTCATTATAACTAACTTGATACACGCTTAACTAAAAAGTCGGATCCAGGACCTTTCCCTACCTGGTTCAAGCCCTTGAGTGACAAGAAGGGAAATGCCCAAGACGACAGTTAGGAATAAAAAGCAATACCAAACCGAGACAGGAACATGTTCCAACAAGCATATGCAAAAAAGAAGCGGCATTAAGCCATGAACTGTCTCAGTTGGCACCTTCCACAATGTCAATAAGAAATGCCTCTCCCTGCTATGACATGTTCCAAGGCGTCAAACATGTTAATATGTTGCTATGAGTTCCTTAACTAATATATAAAAGCACCAGTTCGGATGAACGGGGGAATCCACTATAAAAACACCTAATTCTGAAGCAAAATAACACAATACTTCTCTCTCGAAACAAGGCTGTAAGGTAACTAAATCAGCAAACGAGTAGACTAAGTTTCAGTCGAGGTAGGCTATAATGATTCAGCGATTACTGATAAAGAAAAGGGGGCAAAGCAAGAGCAGACAAGAAATAAGTAGGTTAAACAAAACTGTATAACCTCTGGTGAACTTACTTGTTGATGGCTTTCCTTGCTCTCCAGAAACGTTTTTGACCTATTACTTCCACTATATCATCAGGTGAGACATTTTCGCTTGATACAGAATCCACCATTGAACTTTCAGAAACGCCATCACCAGTCTCTTCATTTCTCTGCTGCTGAGACTGAGAGACTTGTTCCCCACTTCTGCCATATTCACCACCATTGTCAACTTCATCCGGACTGCCACCGGCTCTTCCTAAATTATTCTCTCTTGACAACTGAGATTCAACTCCATTATCAGAATCTTTCTCACAGGTTTCACCATCTCTACCAAACCTATTTCTGGACTCTTGTCTCAAGGGGGCATCAAAATGATTTTCCTCCCTAGCTGATACATATAGGGAATTCATGAAGGCACTTTGTTTCGTATTCTCCTTAACTTGCTCTCTCAAAACATGCTCAGAACGAGCAGGCAAAGAATTATTCTGCTTAAAACCCTTGAGATTCACTTCTTGGATTTCAGCAGAATAGTGAGAGCTAGGAGCTACCGACGAAGTGGGCTTTTCCTTTTCAATGCCGTCCTTGTTTGTACCATGAGACTGAACTCTTCTTGAGTTCACAAACACAGGAACTGAGAAATCATCTTCCTCTCCGACCATTTTCCTCTGATCATACCGTGCTAAAGATCTCACGTTCTCCATGGATCCTTGAGTGACAAAATCCTCAACCGTATGAATTCTAGCTGAAGAAGATACCCGCTGCTGGACATATAAACCTGTTTCCCCAGCAAAAGCCTGCAGGAAGAAAAGGAAAAAAAGATCAAATCTTGGTTCCATCATAAGACTAAAATAGTAGGGCTTGCCAATCAAGACAAAGAATTCATGAAACTCCAGGTTATCAAGACAAAGTAAATGTAGATGAGTCTAGTCAACAACATTTCCTTAGAAATAAAGTAGATGCAGACATGATTTGATCTTACTTTCATGGTTGACTAAACCTTATTGTACAAGTTTAAAATCCATAAATCATCAGTAAACCCAAACCAAGCTGAGATGAAATACCTGAGTGGAGTGCTGAGGAGGAAGCAAGCTAGCGGTAGTAAGGTGATTGGTAAACCGGTGAGAAGGGATGCTAAGTTGCTCATAAAGAGCCATCTTGTTCCTTGGAGGAGCCCTAGGTCCTCCTCTTTGATCAGAATCATTCACATGAAGCCGAGGAAACATGGGCTCAAGTATCTTCTCATCTTCCTTCCCTCTCCTCATCACAAATCTAATGATCTCACCGAAACTATTTCTCAAGATTCAACAGGAATCACTTTACCCTAAAATTGGAAAAACCCAGATTCAAAAACCTTAAACTTTACACGAAAAAACCCAATAATCATCAAATTCCGCTAACGTAAGAGGCGAATCGAAGCTCTAAGAGCATAACTAAGCAAACCCAGATGCGGAATCGAAACGAACCGGACTAAGAAGGATGATTCAGGTCATGTTGACTCGGAAATGAAACTTGAAGAAGCTCAAGGAGAAAGGGAAATCAGATAAACTCGAGAAGAAGAAGAAGAGATGTTGTTCGATACGCTAGAGCAATAGAAGAAGAAGAAGAAGCAGATTCGGAGAGATCGAGAAAGGAGGAAACTTTTTGAGGGAGGAGATAGAGAGTGGAACCCAGTTTGATAGATCCTTCTGGGTTGTGGATGAGATTTTTTAGTATCCTGTGATAAAAGTGCAAGATGACGTGGTCCAATTATCTTCTTTTTCTTTTTAGAAAAAAACCTTAAAAAGTTACTTTGATTGCATTTCTAAACTCTTTTTTGTTGTTGTGGACAACAGAAACAATTATTAAAATTTAGAAATGGTCTTATTCGTCCAAAGAAAAAATTTGGTCTTGTAAGGATAAGATAGTGTTGAGAGAATATATAAAGAAATGAATTGTGTGTGAGAGTTACGTACACAAGTTTTGATTGAGGGAAATTTGCAATTACAGAGTAGTAATTTGTAATATGCAAAATAGAAAATAAAATACAATTGATTAGCAAAACAGAATGGAAAAATAATTAATGAGAAAATTCTAATCCGAATAATGCAATTTTTTTATTATTTGGTGTAAGAAGAAAGAACTTAGTTGCATTCACTACACATTTTTGGATGTAAATTTGTTGTCCATACCATATTTGAATATATATTTTAAAGTTTCTGTCTTTAAATATTTAATTTTTTTCAGCACAAAAAAAAAAAAAGATTAATTCAGTATGACTAGAGAAAATTGTGAAATTAATTCTACTTGTGAAATTAATAACCAATCTAACAAAATTGTAAATTAAGAGTAACACTATTGATTTTGGTTATGATTCTGGCCTACTTGAGGCCTTTTGTGAATTGCGCATAGTAAAAGTTTTTGAGCAACTCTTTCCTTGGAGTTTCAGTAAGATTAATAAGTTGAAAAAAGTAAGAGGGAAGAAGACAACTTTGTTGGACAAGAATGGATTAGAGTGATGAATCTAGTGATGGACAAGTTTGGCTAATGACATTTAGGCTGTTCTGCTTCAAGGTCAAGACCTAATCATATGGCCTGTTCCTCGTAACTTGTTAAATTTTATCTACAAAAATCTAGGCTGGCAATATTCATTAACCAAAAATGGCAAAAAACATATATTTTCTATTTCCAATGAGGGAGTCAATTAGTTTTCTTTATGAGAACAAATATGTAAAAGAGCGTTTGATGTGGTTTTTACCTTTCCAACGAGAGAGTAGAATCTCGTTATAAATGTAGCTCGAGCTCTCATGAAGAGGAGACGTGACCATTTTAAGGATCACGAAGAGTCACTCTTAAACAAAACTTAGTCTTTGAGTATTTTTGTTCAGGGTCCAAAAGCTTTTGAACCATGGTGAATACAGTTCTTCAGTCTCCACCACATTTCTTCCAACCTCTTCTTCCTAACTTCCACTCTCACCTTGTAAGTGATCTCCTCTTGCTTTCTCTGTACAACATTTTCTTCTTCTTACTCTTTTGTGTCTTTTCCTTGTAGAGCATTCCGGTGAAGTTCTTTAAGCTTTATTTAGAAGGAAGATACCAAGGACAGTCGGTGGAGTTAAGATCTGATGCGTGTGAGAGCACTTGGAAAGTTAAGATGGATGGTCTGAGACTCACGGTAGGTTGGAATGAGTTTGCAACCGCACATGATTTCCGAATCGGAGATGTTGTAGTTTTCAGACACCAAGGAGATTTGGTGTTCCATGTCACGGGTTTTGGACCAAGTTTCTGTGAGATTCAATATGTACAAATTGTACAATCTAGTAACAACGAAGATGGTTGTGATGATGATGATGAGGGCGAGATAAGTAGGTTCTGTTACGTTTTTATCTTCCATGGGATTTAGCTTTTAGGTTTTGAAGAATATCATATGTTTACTTGTGATTTAGGGAACTTGTCGATGAAGCAAATTGTGAAAACAGAACAAAGGTTTTCACAAGACGATGATGATGATGATGATGATGATGATGATGATGATGATGATTATGATTATGATGATGATGAAGATAACATTGGTAAGTCTTGATTTGTGTGTGTTTTGAGGACATTTACGAGGTCTAACATGTCGGATGTTTAACCAAAACAGGAAAGCTTTCTAGAAATAAGCATGTGAAGAAGAGGAAAACTAAAGCAGAAGCCGAGTCTTGTCTCGATGCTCATGTAACAGAATCGAACCTACGAGTGGATACACTGGTCAGTACTTCAAATGTACTGCATATTAATTCCTTTTGAGAACCATGAAAGTGTTCTTACTCATGCTTTGAATTTAAATTTTGTAGTTTTTGCCAAAGGAGTTTATTAGGTCCTACGGTCTGAATCAAGTAAGCAAAACGATTAGTATAGTTAACGAAAGAGGGATGAGGACATGGACACTTAGTCTAAAGTTTAGGCAATCAAGTAGAAGATTTTACATGAGGGGTGGTTGGAGCATTTTCTGCCATGAGAATGGGCTTGAACCCGGAGATTCCATCACATTTAAACTAGACACCTCTGACACCAAAACGCCTCTTCTTCGTTTTTCTGGTGGGAGTAGTCAAAGAGTGTCATCTTCACTAAACGATGACCCCTTTGTGAAACTAACTGCCACACCAGCCAGTCTCAAAGATTGTAGACTTGTACGTTTAAATTAACAACTATCTCGGCAAAGTTTTAGTCCCTTGTCATACTATAAAGCTTATTGTCCCCTTTTAAATTTGTGCAGTATCTTCCTAAAAGCTTCACAGGGGTCCACAAGTTGGGAAATGAAGGAGGCAAGAAGATAAATTTGTTGGACAGGCATGGAGTAGAGTGGCCAATGACTCTACTCATAGAAAAGAGAAATGGTAAGATGAGTTTAGGTTCGGGGTTGAAAGAATTCTTCAAGGCTATTGACATTAAGGCATACGAATCTTTTGTGCTGGAGTTAGTTTGGAGAGATGTAACAACTCCTATGTTTAAGGTGTGCTCCAGGAAGACCTGATTCTAATTTGCAATCAAGTTATTATAAATATGACATGTTTGAGTGAAATAATAATCTATGCAGTATGAATCTAGTCTTTACTTGTTTTATTTTTTTAGGTTAAAGTATCTAATATGTAGCTGGTAAGAGTCAATGTGTCTAAGTATGTCAACAACATATCTTAATCTTATTTACTCAAGTAATTAGAAAACCATTGTGTGGACTATAGATTGTTTTTCCAGATACTGCATCCAAATTTTTGTACTGCACGAAAGGGGCTGTTCGTTTGTGTTATTAAATATGCATCTAACTGCAGTATCTAAATGCAACATCCAAACATATTTATTAGAGCAATTTCTAGAGCTACTAGAGCTACATCTTAATGAAACCCAATTAAGAGCTAGGGTCAGAAAGTAGATGGAGCTGTCATAAATAAAAAGAAGCATGAAGAAAGCAGTGCACCAATAAATAAGAAGAAATACAGAAAAAGATACGTATAAGTTAATCACAAGACACTCATAAACCTTACACTTGAGAGTAATTAGTTTTTAAACAATGGTGGATCCTGTTCTTCGTTGTTCAGTAAACCCGCATTTCTTCCAGCCTCTTCTTCCCGGATTCCACTCTCAACTCGTAAGTAATCTAATCTTCCTTCTTCCTCTCTGTTTCTCTCTGTCTAAACGTAATCTTCTTTCTTTGTGTGTGGTCTTTGTTTTGTTTGTTGTAGAACATTCCATTGAAGTTCTTCTCAGTACACATAGAAGGAAGATACAAAAGAAATACGGTGGAGCTAAGATCCGACTCTACTGAGGAATCATGGAACGTCAAGATGGAAGGTACGAGACTAACTGTCGTCTGGAAAGAGTTCGCCTCCTCACATGATTTCAGGACCGGAGATGTCGTCGTTTTCAGACAAGACGGAGATTTGGTGTTCCACGTCACCTGTTTTAGACCAAGTTTCTGTGAGATTCAATACTTACAATCTACCAAAAACCACGGTGATTATGTTGAGGATGAGGATATCAGTAATTTGTGTTCTATTTTCTTTCAAGTTTGCATTTAGAAGTTGGAAATCTGAAACGTTTACTCCGTGTGATTCTCAGAGAATCTAAAAACAAAACCAGAGTTACCATCAGATGGTTCTTGTTTTATAGCACGTATCAGAGATTGGAGCCTACACGAAAACAGACTGGTTAGCACTTTCGTTTTCTTCCTTCGGGACCATATAACATAATGTTCTGGTCCCAGGCCAGTTTTTTAAAACATAATTAATTACTTATTTTTTACTTTGCAGGTACTTCCATCGGACTTTGTTAGGTCCATTAATCTGAAGAAAGGGAGCAAGAAGATTGTTCTAACGAACGAAGGAGACAGAAAATGGACACTTAAGTTGTTGTTTAGGGAAGCAAGTAGAACGTTTTACATGAGCGTCGGATGGAGAAATTTCTGCCATGAGAATGGGCTTAAAGATGGAGATTCCATCGAGTTTAAACTCGAGAGAAACAACACCACAATTCCAATTCTTCGTTTCTCCACTTCCGACGTGAAGAAGAGTGATGATTCCACAGTACGTAGGACCAAAAGGAAGAGAAAAACTGGCGAAAACCGGCGTGTGACACTAACTGTGAAACCATTCACTCTTAAATATTGTAGGCTTGTAAGTTAAAGCAACTCTTTTGTTCGCTTTTATTCTTGATCGCTTTGTCAAGTCCACAGAGTTATAAGCTTATTATTAATTCTCTCTGTATCGTGCAGTATCTTACGAAGGGCTTCACTAGAGATAACGAATTGGAGAATGAAGGAGGGAAGAAGACAACTCTGTTAGACAAGAATGGGAAACAGTGGCCAGTGAGTCTAGTGATGGCTAAGGGAAATACAAGGATGCATTTGGGTACAGGGTTGAAAAAATTCCTAAAGGCGATTGATGTTAAGGTGTACCAATCTTTTGTGTTGGAGTTGGTTTGGGAAGACAAAACAAGTCCTCCTGTGCTCAAGTTCTGTTTCAAGGTCAAGACTTGACCTTAATTTGCGTTCAAGTTGTTATCAAGTATCACCTGTTTTAGTCAAGTCCTATCTTATGTAGCAAGAATCCATTATCTAGTTATGTTAGGTAGCAGTTGTGTCTATTAATTTAGGTAAACCAAATATTTTATCTACTTGAGGATCGATGTCATATGAGCGGCAAACAAATTTGCGAATTCATAATAACATTTAAATTTATATGTATAATCGGCATTAGTATGTACCACAAGTACTCGTTGAGTTAATCTGCGTTACTATTGAACTATAAGCTCTGTCTATTTCTGAATGTAGTAAACATTCCACATTCTATCAAACAAAAAAGTTTTACTTATTTGAACTATTTGATATAGGGAAATTTTGATAAATACTTTAAATTTTTATGAAAATTTGAAAACTACCCTTATTTTTTTTGGGAATTTGAAAACTACTCATTTATCATAGAAAAATACGAAAATACCCCTATATTTAACTAATCACTAATTAAATATATTCAAATCAAAATAATCAAGTGAAAATCGTAATTATAATTAAATTAAATATATTTTTGCTTATGAATTTCGAGATTAATTCTCACAGTTTTTTAATGTTTAAAAATTAAATTTATCAATATCTAAAATCTAAAACCTCACTCGACTAATTTATACTACCGACTTATTTTCTTAGATTCGTCGATTTAATTATTTTGTTTGTCGATTTTTGTAATACTGTTGACTTATACTTTTCTAGATTGATATTTTTTAGTCAGTTGACTTACTTAAACTACTGACTTATTTTTTATATTCGTCGATTTGATTTTTTTTTCTTGTCGACTTATTCAATGATGCCGATTTATATTTTGTTACGTTGATATTTTTAGTCAGTCAACTTACTTAAACTATTGACTTTTTTACTATTCATCGCTTTAATTGTTTTTTTTGTCGACTTATTAATGATGTCGACTTATATTTTGTTGTGTTGATATTTTTAGTCAGTCGACTTACTTAAACTATTGATTTCTTTTTTTTTATTCATCGATTTAATTGTTTTTTTTATCGACTTATTTAGTAATGTCGACTTATATTTTGTTTCATTGATATTTTCAGCCAGTCGACTTATTTAAACTATTGATTTGTTTTATATATTCATAGATTTAATTTTTTTTCGTCGACTAATATTTTGCTAGGTTGATATTTTTACTCAGTCGACTTATTTAAACTATTGACTTATTTATTTATATTCTCGACTTACTTGGTTTTTTGTTTGATTAATTTTATATCAATTGGCTTAAATTTTGGTTATTTTTTTGTTGTTGATTATTTTCTCTATCTACTTATTTATGAACTATCGCCTTTATAATCAGACTAAATTTGTTTGTTACTTCATTTTTCATTTTTCCTAGTATAAACTACTTAAATTTTAACATATTTTAACAATTAATTTTTGTTTTTTTATTAGAGGATGATGTAATAAGTAATGATATGTCAAATATTGTTGTTAATGATGATGACCATTTTAGTGGTATTGGTAATAGTTTTAAGTATAATCCTGTTGACGGTGAGTTTAAAAAAAAAAAAAAAAAATTGTGTTGTGCTGCAAAAATTTGTCTAATTACTATATCTATTAAATAAATTTATATAATTACATTAATTTTTTTTAATTATTCTTGGGCAAAATTGTCATTTAGAGAAAAAGTAGGTATTTTTCAAATTCTAACAAGATTTAGTATAAATTTCAAATTTTATTAAAAAATTAGGATATAAGAACAAATTTTCCCTTTGATATTTTCGGATTTTTAAATAATTGTAAGGATTTCCGAGTGAATTTAGTGAATATAAATTTTTGGATTTTCCTTAATGGCCTAGTTCGGTAAATATCCTTTATAATGCTCTTACCCCTCCCTATCAAACTCATAAATCTATCTCGCGTATGTAGTATGTGAAAAAAACAGATAATTCAATTATAGATAAAACATCTTGTTCGGTATATAAAACACCCTTTTATATACATCTAATTGAAAATAACATAGCAAAGGTTTCTCCTAATGCTACGTTTTGTTCCTTTTTGACACACAAAAGAAATGATAATGTAAAAAGCTCGTGCGTGTAGTGGTAAGGCACAAACACGCAACCTCTCTTAGAGAAAAATCAACAACAACCAAACACGTTGAATAAAAAGTCAAACTAATGTCTTTGCTATTTGGCTTCATGTCGATTTCATCAAGAGACAGAGACACACGTACACATATATATATATATATATATATATATATATATATATGTACCTACATATATATCTTCGTGCCCAATCAATCCCTTAAGTATATTCCTTTCCAAAGAAATATGTACTTAGCATATCTTCGTAGCAATAACTATTTTTTTTCCTTTTCAAAAAGAAAAAAATATATGTTTTTTTATATATATTTTTGTGACTAATTGTTTTCGGTTTCAATAAACATATCCAAAGGAAATTTAGACATTTCGGTGTCCGTTCAAATTCAGATTAGTATCTTGTTTTGATATTTTACAGATTCAGTTCGAGTTAGGGATAAATGACTTTGAGTTCGATGATTTCAGATAAGTTCGATTATTTCAGATAATAACTAAAATTTAAAATAAATATAAAAAATCCAAAATTTCAGATTTACACCGAATATCACAAAAACCAAATTTAATCCGAGATATAAACCATCATCTTAAAATATTTCTAAAATACCAAATTATAATAAATAATCAAAGTGTGAAAATGTACAAATCCAAACACATCATTTATTTTAGATTGATTTAAGTTCTATTTGGATATTGGATATATAACTGAAGTCGATCGATTATTTGATTATATTTAACCCGATCAATCAATTACTACAAAAATTATCCAATCCAAACTCTTTTTTTCGGATGGGTTCATGTTTCGGATATTATGCGATGCATATACCAAATCAATCTTTATGTTTGTCATACCTTTCAAATTTTTTCATTATCTTTTTATTATATAAATAAATAAACCAAATTATATCAAATAGATAAAGTACTACGAATAAAATGGATCAAAGTACATATGAATAGAAATACTTTTTGAATTGTTCTTGGTACACTATTTAATTTCAAAATTTGAATAAAAATAATAATTAGAGAAAGCGGATTAATCCATTATGTTACTATGTATGCTCTTAACCGACTAATTTTCCAAAGAAATATATCTTCATGACCAATCAGTATCCTAAAGTATATTCTTTTCTTTGACAATTTGTTTTGGGGTTTAATAATCATATCCCAAAGTAATCTTTATGTTGGTCATATCTTTCAAATTATTGTCGTCATTAGCCCATTTTTGTGTATGTAATCAAGATTTAATTATTAGACGTACTTTCTACATACTCCAACACATATAAGATAGCTAGAGTCGGAAAGAAAAATAATCAGAAAATGAGTACTCTTTGGCCCCTCTTTGATTAACCGTTAAAGTATCACTTTCGCAGAAAACCTCTTGTCACTAATTACTTTGATAAATATTATAATCTAAACTATATATTGTCAAGTTTCTATTAATTTTGTAGGGTCGTATGTAAGTCCCAAATATCAAATATCTAATATGATACCGTTGAAAATTAATTTTGCGTACCTTTGACTTGTGAATATGGTTTTGTGAAAATTTGTCCTATTATTTTTCTACGGTTTAACAGCAAGTGGATATGTTTTAAATGTTTATGTTGATTATTATTAAAGTGAAGTATTTTTCTCTGTCTCGTGGGTTTTTCTATCTTCTTCCCAAAATAATAAATAACTAGTGCTAGATCCAGTGGTGGCCCTGAGGTCAAGCAAGCCAAGCAGCTGCTTGCGACCCATTATTTTTTTGAATAATTTCGGCCAATTTTTCTTGTAAGTTTCATTAGTTTAGTGGTACATTTGTTATGGTTTTTTGTGTTTCAAGTCTTTCTAGCAATATTTTTTAAATATTTTTTTAGTTTAGTGGTATAGTTATTATACTTTTTAGCGTTTGAAGTCTTTTTACCGGCCTTTTTTTTTTTCTCCGGCTTGCGGCCTTCTAAAACTCAGGGCCGGCTCTGGCTAGATCTATTTTGTTTAGAGAAAACTACACATAACTAGATTAATGAGAAGTATAGAAACCATCTTTATCTAACTCAAATATTTATATTTTTTTTAAAGCATATAAATATTATTAAAACGAAAATGATTAAGGTTATAACTGAGTAAATAAATATTTGATATATATGTCTAAGTTGATCCCATGAAAAAGAAGGCTTCGGTGTCAAGAAAAAAAAAAACGATCAAAATTTACAATTCTGAAGAAATAAAAATTGAAATTGAACTTAAATGGTTTACCAATTTAAATGTTTACGAAAAATTTCAATTTTACGAAGCGAAGTTAATTCACTGCAAAAATATGTAATTTGGTTTCCATTTAATATGATATATATATTTTAAAAAAAATCTTTATTTTTTGTCAACAGAAAAAATTCTTAAAATTTTACTATATTCCATTCATATAGTCTCTTCTAATATTTTGAATCAGATTTTTTAAAAATATTAGTTGTACGAAAGAAATTTTGAATTTGGAATACAAATAAACCAACTCCTTTGTATTATGTATCACATTGGGTTGATTAGAACAACAAAACCGAAAATTAAGTGGCAACGCAATACCAATCTTGGACCTTTGAAGAATTAGAAAGAAAGTGATGAGATTTGTGAGAGTTTAACGCGTGGAATGTGATGTGGGAATTGGAAAGTGAATCATGACAAAGGTTTATGATTTTCAGAATCGTCATTGAATTTAGTTTGTGATCACATGAAGTTCAATTCGGGAGAGATGATTTCAAATGCTAACATCATATATTGTTTTTTTCCTTTGACTGAAACGTCTTCTCTTGTTGTTGTCTAAGAATACAAAGATAGGACTGAGACATCCAAAGTTCACAAGAAATACAAAGATATGATTGAGACATCCAAAGTTCACAAGAAATACAAAACAAAGAAAATTTTAACAAACTTAAACAACGGCTAAATTAAGCTTCTGAAATAGATTTGAGAGCTAACCACTAATGCTTTTTTGGTTAGTTTGTCAAATTATAACATCGTGACGTAAATTAAGTATTTTTACACTGCTTCCCAAAAATTGAATATTAATAAAAAGAGTCAGAATTCTACTTTAGTTGAAAATTAGCCTATATATATTTTTAACACAATCTTTTTTTTATATAGTGATTTTGGTAGTGGTGATTCAATTCGGTTTGATTTTTCCGGATTTTTGGTTTTAGGTCTATAAAAAATAGTATTCGAAACAAAATGTATTAGAATTTGGATGACTTGGTTCGATTTCAGTTTTGGTTTAGATTCTGGTTTCAATTTGATTCAAATTAAATTTCGGTTATTTAGATATAAAAGTATAACACAATGTAAACAATATTAGAATATACTACAGTGTTTTTTTTTTTTTTTTGGTGTTATGTTTTTTAGATGGATTATTTATTTCTGCCCATATTAGACATCTCCAGAGTCCAGCATCAAACGGACATCCAAAACTAAAAGAATCTGACCCAACTTCATCTCCAAGACATCCTTTACCAAAAAAGAAAGTTTTCCACAAACGCCATTAACAAAATTAAAGCATAGATATTAACTTTAACACACCCATTAAAGCAAAGCTTAAAAGACCCAGGTTTGAACTTTAAACTCTTAAAACTCAAAATTTGGTTGGTTTATATAAACATATGTCATAAACTAATTGGGTTAAACGAAAAAAAAGAAAGTCTCACGTGTAAACACAAAAAGCTTTATTACCTTTCCTAAAAAAAAAAAAAAAAAAACTTCTTCACACCATTCTACCAAACAAAGCGCGCCTCTCGCTTCCTTTCCTTCAACCTCTTGTCTACACAAATCTCTCTCTAGAAACAGAGTACTCTCTTCTTCAAACCTCTATTCTCTTTTTCTTCATCTGGGTTTTTAATTTCTCCCTTAAAGTTTTGAAATTTTTCGTTGGAGAGACGCAACGGTTACATTTGTTAATCAGAAACTCCCAAAAATGTCTCCTTTTCGTGTACCCATCGCTTCATTGGTTTGATTTCACATTCCAATGGTCAGATTCGTCTTCTTCTTCTTATTCCTCTACGTCCTCTTCACAATCCCCAATTCAATCTCCGGAGATTACAATCCACCGTCACCGTCACCTTCTCCGGCACCGTCTCCATCTTCTTCGGCTGTCTCTTGTGTAGATGACCTAGGAGGTGTTGGTTCGTTAGATTCAACATGTAAACTCGTGGCTGATTTGAATCTAACGCAAGACTATTACATCTCCGGTAAAGGTAATCTCAACGTCTTACCAAACGTTAGATTACTTTGTCAATTCCTAGGATGTTCGATTACAGTCAACATCTCCGGTAATTTCTCACTATCCGAGAACTCATCAATCGTCGCCGGAAGATTCAATCTCGCTGCGGAGAACGCTGATTTCGCCCCCGGTTCGTCGGTGGACACGACCGGGTTAGGTGGGGAGCCACCGGCGGGGAGTAACGGAACGCCGGAAGGAGTGGACGGAGCTGGTGGTGGGTACGGTGGGAGAGGAGCTTGTTGTTTGACTGATACGACGAGGAGGGCACCGGAAGATGTTTGGGGTGGTAATGTTTATGGTTGGTCGGATTTGGAGAAGCCGGTGGTGTTTGGGAGTCGTGGAGGGTCGACGAGTAATGAGGTTGATTACGGTGGAGGTGGCGGCGGGACGGTGGTTATGGAGGTGTTAGGGTATGTTTGGTTAAACGGCAGCGTTTTGGCTGATGGGGATAGTGGTGGAGTTAAAGGTGGTGGTGGGTCCGGTGGAAGCATCTTCCTTATGGCTCATAAAATGTAATCTTTTTGTCTCTTTTCTTTAGTTTAATTATATCATTTAATTAATGGTTTGTTTCTTTCTTAAATGTGGAGGTGTTTTGATTTGTATTGGTTTTGTGGAGTTTAAGGGAAAGTAATTAGGAGTTGACTCTTTTGGCTCCCACTTTTGGTGGTTGGTGAGGTCTTATGTTGTTTAGGATATAAAGTTTCTTGCCCATGATGACTTCTTAATTAGTTTTGTACTTAGCATTTCCCTTTTTGGAAGCCATGTACTGTTTTTTCCTTTTGTGCTTTAGGAGTTACAAAGTGGGGTTGCAGTTTGAAGAGTGAGGACTGGAGATTAGAAAGCTTCAAACTTTTAGTGAGAGTTTAGTTTGAATTTATAGTTAGTAATCCCTCCCCTATGTATTGTACTCCGATATCCTCATTTTATGGCTCTGGTGATCTGTGTTTTGTTATAAAGGTATAAAGCCTCTTGGTTTGAGATATTATCTCTGAAAATACTGTTTTGGTTGATGCCACAGGACCGGAAATGGTCGGATAAGTGCATCTGGAGGTGATGGTTATGCTGGTGGAGGTGGTGGGCGTGTTGCGGTTGATATATACAGTCGCCATTCTGAACCAAAAATCTTTCTGCATGGTTAGTTTCAGTTTGGGTCTTTTCAACCATTCTTTGATTTTTTGTTACATCATGATGAAACTTAGCTGTGAAGTTCCTTGATAACTCATTTCGAATTTGGGATTTCCTCTTTGTAGGAGGTAATAGTTTTGGCTGTCCAGAAAATGCTGGAGCTGCTGGGACTCTGTATGATGCAATTTCACAGAGCTTAACTATTGATAATGACAATAAGACAACATATACGGACACTCTCCTCTTGGAGTTCCCTTACCATCGCCTTTTCACTAATTTGTATATCCAAAATATGGCAAAAGTTGCTGTTCCCTTGCGTTGGAGTCGTGTCCAGGTTTGTGAAAGTAGATAGATTTCTTGATAGTGTAGGCATCCTCTTTTGGTCAAATCAGTGATCTGTTCTCTATGAACAATTTTTTTATCCTCCGAGGAGTAACTTTGTAGAATTTTGCTTAAAGCTTGGGATGATACTATAGTCTCCTTTGAACTTGTCTTGTCTCGCCTTTATAACCAATAATTGACATCTTGTTCGTGTCTGGTAGAAAATATTGAAAATGATGGGGGCCTTTTATGAAATTCAGTTTGTGAAGAAATTTATAAATTTTCCTGGTTTTACAGGTTCAGGGATTGATAAGTTTGTCGAATGGTGGAGAGTTGAACTTTGGTCTTCCACGTTATGCTTCTTCTGAATTTGAATTATTTGCTGAGGAACTTTTGATCAGTAATTCTGTTATCAAGGTACCCGATTAATTTTGAAAAGATAAATGTTTTTCTTATTTCTACGTACTGTGCTAATCTCTATGCTGTATATCAGGTGTTTGGGGCTTTACGCATGACAGTCAAGGTGTTCTTGCTGTTTAAGTCAAGAATGTTTATAGATGGCGGTGGGGTGACAATATTGGGAACTTCAATGCTTGAAATCAGTAATCTGTTGGCGCTCAAGGTATTTTAATCAGCATCTATTAATCTGTTTTACCATTATGCTGCTGAATTGTAAACAAGGTTGATGTTCTTTTCTATGCTCTTTTCTTTCATTTAGGAGTCATCTGTGATACAATCCAATGGAAACCTCGGAGTACATGGACAGGGTTTGTTAGATCTAACAGGCACAGGAGATACAATTGAAGCACAGCGCCTGATTTTGTCTCTGTTTTATAGCATCAAGGTAAAGAAAAATACAGTACATCACAATTTTTTTCATGCTTGTGGACTTTGTTGCTTTTTGTGGGTATAGGTTCAGAAAGCTACTGTTCTACTTAGTTTGACTTGGTACAGAGTTGAATCTTTCATTTATGTTGCCTTGAACTTTTATCAGAATAACTAAAATTCATTTCGTCACTCTCTTTTAAGAAAGTAAAAAAGTGTAGCTTTTTTGTATATTCAGGACATAACAACCCGTAGGAAGATAATAGGTATTCCTGACTTACAGTTCTGTGATTTGTGAAGGTTGGAGCTGGAGCGGCTTTGCGTGCTCCTTTGCAGAATGCATCAACTGGTGGCCTGTAAGTTCTGAAGGTTCGAATGATCCTTCCACATAAGTCATTTGCCTTTTAAGTATTTTGTTGGTTGTACTGAGCCTGTAAACTTTTTATGTTTGGTTTATTTCAAAGTACTCCAAAGCTTTACTGTCAACGGGAAGATTGCCCTGTTGAACTACTCCACCCGCCAGAGGATTGCAATGTCAATTCATCCCTTCCATTCACTCTTCAGGTCCTTGTTTACAAACAAAAAAAACAGTAAAAGAAGGTTTTCATAATCTAACTGGTCTCTGCTGCAGATCTGCCGAGTTGAGGATATTGCTGTTGAAGGTCTCATCAAAGGATCTGTTATACATTTCCATCTGGCAAGAACAGTACTTGTCCGCTCTTCTGGAACAATAACTGCAGACGGGATGGGTAATCACATATACTCATTTAAGATGATTCCCCTGATTGTGTCTACTTTCTGTCATTTTTATTTGTGATGTGAACCAGCTTCTTAAGAGAATTAACTGTGCACACAGGATGCAAAGGTGGAGTTGGAAGAGGTAGGTTTCTGAGAAGCGGTATTGGGAGTGGTGGTGGACATGGTGGTAAAGGTGGAAGCGGGTGTTACAATCATACATGCATCGAGGGTGGTGATTCTTATGGCAATCCAGATTTACCATGTGAACTTGGCAGTGGAAGTGGAAATGAAGAGTCACCAGATTCAGTTGCTGGTGGAGGTATCATTGGTAAGCTATGTTACTCATTTGCTAGTTGAAAAATTTGAATTGTAGATAGTGTCTGCTTGTACTCACTATCTCTGTACAGAAGTGATTGCTTACTAATTTTGTTTCTGAACTGTATCTCTTTCTAATAATCATTTTTTCACCAATTTGTGAAGTGATTGGTTCACTTGAGCATCCACTTTCAAGCTTGTCACTCGAGGGCTCGATAACAACTGATGGAGAAAGTCCCAGGAAGACATTAAAAGCCATAAGTAATTCAAGTCTAGGACCTGGTGGTGGTTCTGGTGGAACCGTACTTTTATTCTTACGCGCACTTGAGATAGGAAAGTCTGCGGTGCTCTCTAGTATTGGAGGAAATGGTAGTGTAAAGGGAGGTGGTGGAGGAAGTGGTGGGAGGATTCATTTTCATTGGTCAGACATTCCTACTGGTGATGTCTATCATCCGGTTGCTAAAGTAAAGGGACAAGTTTATGTAAGGTATGTTTCAAAAAGTTCATACACCAAGACTTTTTTTTAGTATATCGTGAGAGTTTATTTTGCAATATCTATGCTGGAACACAATTCATTTTTCGTTCTAGTTTCTCTTCAAAATACTTATGTGATTTCTGTAATAAATTAGAGGAGGAATGGGTGCCGTTGAAGATAACACTGGAGAGGCAGGAACTTTGACTGGTAAAGCTTGCCCAGAAGGGCTCTATGGCCTATACTGTGAGGTAGTGTTTCAGTTCGTCCTGTATTATCGTTACTTAGCATCTTAACGCTTTTATTTTATTCAAATTGGTTTCAAGTAATACTTACAAAGTCAATCTATATATTTCAATATTCTGCAGGAATGTCCATCTGGCACTTACAAGAATGTTACTGGATCTGATAAAGCTCTTTGTCATCTTTGTCCAGCTAGTGATATTCCTCATCGTGCTGTGTATGTCACTGTTCGAGGTACTTATGAACGGAAAGGCCTTATCTAATGAGGGATATTGGTTCGCAATGTGTTTATCCTGTCATATTTTTTATATCATCCTCAGTGTGCCTGAGACATAAACTTTGTTGTGATTTTCTTTCTTCTTGACAGGTGGTGTTGCAGAAACACCTTGTCCATATCAATGCGTATCAGATAGATACCACATGCCACATTGTTATACTACACTTGAAGAGTTGATATACACTTTTGGTGGACCCTGGTTGTTTGGTATTCTTTTAGTAGTTGTGCTCCTTCTACTAGCACTTGTTTTTAGTGTCGCCCGAATGAAATTTGTTAGTGGTGAGGAGGTACACGGGGCTGCCCCACCCCATCATGGTTCTCAAATCGATCACTCCTTTCCATTCCTTGAGTCGTTGAATGAGGTTCGTTTGGTCTTCATCTTATATCTTGAGTCCCTTCAATGCTCCCTGCTGATTTTGCGTGTAATAGCTAAATCCATCCGTATGAATTCAATTGAATCGAGATATAATAGTTGATGACTTAGAGTTTGTTTGTTGTTGTTAGAGGGGGTTTCCGTTGACAGATAAATCTGGAAATAGGCTTTCATAAGAAGTTTGATAAGTTTTAAATAGCTTGCGATATGCGGTTATAATCTTGTGTCTGTTATATTTGATTTAGAAAATTAAATACACTCATTAAGGCACTATGTTTTGCTCGGCTTGTCTCCATTGCCAAACTTGTTCCCTTGATCATACATTATTCTTCAGATGGTTCTCGTATAGTTAAAATGTGAATTTATCTTCAGGTGATGGAGACGAGTAGAGTGGAGGAATCACAGGGCCACATGCATAGAATCTATTTCTTGGGTCCTAATACTTTCAGTGACCCTTGGCATCTTTCTCATACACCCCCAGAAGAAATTAAAGAGATTGTGTAAGTTAGTTATTTTCTGATTTTTATTCTTTGGCAATAATATGTTCATGCCTGAAGGTTGTTTATTAATTACCCTTTTTTCAGGTACGAGGCTGCGTTTAATGGATTTGTTGATGAGATCAATGCTATAGCTACATATCAGTGGTGGGAGGGTGCTATTTACATCATGCTTTCAGTTCTTGTCTATCCCCTTGCATGGTCATGGCAGCAATCACGTCGGAGGCTGAAATTTCAGAAACTTCGTGATTTTGTTCGATCTGAATATGACCATTCTTGTCTACGATCTTGTCGTTCAAGGGCTTTATATGAGGGGCTAAAGGTAACAGATTCATCGATTGAGCAATGCACTCTACTGATAACCTTAGCAGCATATTCAATTACTAACCAGAAAGAAAGAAAGATGGAAGGTCCATCATAGTTTATGTGAGAGATATCGGTCATTATAGTTTTGATAGGATCTTAGACCTCAGTCAAGAGGCTCCATTTCATTGTGGTATCAGAATCATGGGAATTTGTTATGTGAATGTGTAGGTAGCTGCTTCCCCTGATTTAATGTTAGCTCATCTCGATTTCTTCCTTGGTGGCGATGAAAAGAGAAGTGATCTTCCTCCTCCAGTTCATCAAAGACTTCCAATGCCTTTAATCTTTGGAGGCGACGGGAGTTACATGGCCTATTTTTCACTCCAAAGTGATGATATTCTGACCAGTCTTTTGAGCCAGGTCGGTTTGCTATTTCAAATTGCCTGATCTATCTGGTGTGGTCTTTTCTTTTTTTTACATGCTTTGATCCCTGGAATTTATCCCCTTTTTATAGTTGGTTCCACCAACTACTTGGTACCGCTTTGTCGCTGGTCTGAACGCTCAGCTACGTCTGGTCCAACAAGGGAAACTGAGGTCCACGTTTCGCTCAGTTATGAGATGGATTGAAACTCATGGAAACCCTGCTTTAAAAAGACATGGTGTGCGTGTCGACCTTGCTAGGTTTCAGGCGTCAACTTCTTCGTCTTGCCAGTATGGAATCCTTGTTCACACCACTGTGGATGAAGTGGTAGCAGCAAGGAGTGTTGATGAAATAGAACAGCAGCATCCATGGTAAGAAGTTTCATGTAGATTCTCGCTGCTGTTTATTTTGCATGCAGATTACTGTGAAAGATCCTGACGTTCTTTGAATTTTGAAATGCAGGGGCACACAAATTGAAAACTCCTATGATGATTTTAGGGAAAATTTGCATTTCGCACACTCCCCAAGAAGTCCGTTTAATCACGGTAGGCATCGAGACTGTGGAGAAATCATAGACATTGGTAGCTTACAATTTCTGAAAGAAAAAAAAGATGTCCTTTCCCTCATCTCCTTCTTGATTCATAACACAAAACCTGTTGGCCATCAGGTAATTAAACCTTCCCTCTGATTTCTACCTTGCTTCAAAGATGTTACCTTCTTTTTCTTGGTTTTGAAATCCATACTTTTGGGATGTGTTGACAGGATCTGGTTGGTTTGGTTATCTCGGTGCTACTCTTAGGAGATCTAACACTAATGTTACTCACGCTCCTTCAGCTCTACTCGATATCTTTGCTGGACGTTTTTCTCGCTTTGTTTATTTTACCTCTTGGCATCATCTTCCCATTCCCTGCCGGAGTCAGCGCTTTGTTTAGCCACGGACCAAGGCGCTCCGCTGGTCGCACACGTGTTTATGCATTGTGGAATGTCACATCCTTGGTCAATATCGTAAGTACTTCTCTCTATATGCACACCGCACACGCTACTTTTTAATTAGCCTTCTCTAGTTTCTGCATTCTCCTCTTGCATGATTAAAACTCCTCTCTTGTTCCTTGTGCTTTTTTGCAGGTTGTTGCATTTGTGTGTGGATATGTTCACTATCATGGCTCTTCAGCTGGAAAGAAGATTCCGTATCTCCAGCCATGGAACATTAGCATGTGAGAAAAGAAGGCGAACTTTACTTCAAGTTCAAAATTAACAAACACATTCCTTCTTGCATCATCATCTAAACAAATAACCTTTTCCTATTCGCAGGGATGAGAACGAATGGTGGATATTCCCAGTCGCATTGTTTTTGTGCAAAGTCTTGCAATCCCAACTTGTAAACTGGCACGTTGCGAACCTCGAGATACAAGATTACTCCTTGTACAGTGATGACTCAGAGCTCTTCTGGCAGTCGTGAGACACAAACTAAACCATAATTATACAAAATACGGTGAAGGGAGCTAGTTTTTTCAAAGGCGTCTTCAGGTTTGTGCACAAGCTGATTCAAAGATTTTTCAGGTGAATATAGCTAACAACTCTTAGGAAAAGGTAGGAAAAAGGAAAGAATAATCTTGAAAGATCGGGAGCACGCTTATATTTGATTCCCACACCAAGATCCATCTTGTGTTTGTTTTTGTTAACATTGATGGATCTCTAAGATGATCCGGATTGGGATGTTTGTTTTTTTGTTTTACACTAAAGAAGATTCTTTTGGTGATCGATGATGAGGTCTTCTTGTCTCTTTTTACTAGCTAGCATAATCAACATTGTACAACAAATTGAGGCGAAAACTAAATACTCAAGATTGTGAATGTTATGAACTTGAATTGTTGTGGTCTTCTAGAGCAGTACAAGTCTGTACGGGTTCATAACCGACCGGGCTTAAAACAAACCGGATTCGAAACAGGCAGAGGCCAGAAGTGGCCGTCACTGGCACCTTTTTATTCAAAATGTATAAGAGTTTGGTTCCATACACCTAGCATATGTGAGACTTAACAATTTTGAGGCATCTTTGATCTCTCCTAACCAATTGAAAAGAACTTAGATGGTAGAACAAGAACCGGAGCTGAGAATGAATCTGTCCAGCCATACTGCACCACGAAGCTGCACATAAGAGACGCACAATGAATATCAATGAGCATGCTTTGTTCCATTGATCTCAAGATTGTAAGCTAAGATCATAAGAGTACCTGACAAAGTCACTCATTGTTTAGTACTTTAGGGACTTTTAGATATGAATCTTCAAAGCTTGGAATGGAATCTCTTATACTCATCCTGTTTAGTATTATCAAAGATCTCAACTTTCGTAGATGGTTTTGTTTAAAAATCATTCTGTAAGTCCACATGGAGAAATCTAGTAAGAAATTCAAACCTGTTCTCAAACGTTTCGGGAGCATCCTCTCGCAAGTTTCCACCTTCCATTTCTGCAAGTATTTTCAAGATCAGTAAAGATCAAGACATTGAAACAGGCAGTTGTCTTCCTGATTGCCAGAACGACCGAGATTAAAACTAGACCTCTCATTACACAACAACCACATGCCTCCTCATGTTTTACCAAGAGAATGTGCTTAGACTACAAAGACATAAAAGTCGAGGCCTAATCTCCAACAACATTGCTTATAAATATCTGTCACATAAGTCTACTCGAAGCAGGAACAAACTCATGATTTTACCATAGATAAATCCAACCGCTGGTGCTTAATACCTACAGTGTCAAGTTAGCTTCACTACACAAGTCCATGAGATGGAAACTCGAAAAATGCTTCCTGTTTTTTTCTTTGATTCACTCTTATATTAACGTTCCCAGGTGCAAAATCTGATTGCACACAACTAAACCCACATACAAATCCAATACATAAAGAAGAAAGTTTTGGAATTTATCAAAAAACCTGCTCTAATAGCTGGCTCCACACTGGTAACATCAACTTGTTGAAGCTTGCCAAACCTGCATTTTTCAAGATAACACAGGATCATCATTATTATACAATTTTGAAAGAAACACAATATGAAGACAACGTAGATTCATTACCAGTCGATAACTTGACGAATTTTGGGCTCACATTCCTCAATCTGCCCAAAAATATCAAAAGGACGCAATTCAACAAAGTAGAGATTTTTAAAAACCCAAAGAGAAACGCAAAAACGAATTGAGAAGGAGAAAGAGTAAAAGGGTTACAACCTCAGCTTGAGTGAGAGAGATTCGAGCTGATTCAGCTAGACGAGACACATCCGGTGGCTCAAGAACAGATGAATTAGAGTCAGACGAGAAACTTCGAGCTAATCGGTGGATTTTTCGACTTTCTATTTGGAAATGGAGACTTGACGAAGACGAGATTGAAGGTTGTGTCTTCAACATGAAGCAGCGCTTCGGAGAAGCAGATATAACAGCGAGCAAAGTTCTAGTCGCCATTGCCAAATTGAAACTTCTCTCTGTCTCTCACCAAGTCTCGGTCCTACGATTTATCGGATATGTTCGGTTCATGATGGATAATTTGATTCGATTTTTTTATTTCGGTTTACACTTGGATTCAAGTTTGGTTTTCTTAAAACTCTGGTTTTTATTTGTTTCCTTCAATTTCTGGTTCGATTCGGACTCAAATTAGATTTTTCGGTGAAATCAATTATTGCAGTTTATTTTGGTTCGGATTGATTCGTCTAAGATTGAGCTTCTCTGATTTGACAAAAGGACATGTTGAACCGGATTTAATCGGTATACTCTCAGAAATTAGTTTTTTTTTTTTTTTTTTTTCATTTTTGTAACTTTCCTAAAAATAAAGACGATGTTAATACATCATCAAATTTGCTGTTGGCCTAATTTACAAAATCTGAAACCCCTTGGAATATGTCTCCCCCTCCGCTGAAGAAACTTAAAAAACGATCCTCCAAAGCTCGAGAAGCAGATGACTACTATACGTCGACCTATTCACCTTTGTCACCGTCGCTTTCTTCATTACCGGAAGAAATCGTTTTAAACTGCTTAGCTTATGTTTCAAGAAGCTACGACCTAAACCTCTCTTCTGTTTCCAAAACCCTAAAATCCCTTATTAGTGAAGGAAAGGTGTCCTGAAATCATACTCATTGTATGTCTCTAACATAGT
>OVAF01000360.1:0-44976 GCA_900406245.1 Odontarrhena argentea | reverse complement strand
ATATATATATATATATATATATATATATATATATTATGGGACTAAGTCTCATAAACCATCCTCTAAAACTACAATACAATAACGTATCAACATCATCATCTAATGTATAATAAAAAAACTTTAAGAAAGAGCAAAATCAATATAAGACAAACAAACTCAAAATTGATATCTCCCACTCGGAGAAAAACCACATCATAAAAATAGCCAAAACTAAGTTAAGCTGCACAAAGTCACAAACAATAAGAATTTAGATAGAATTGGGATAATCTTGCTACAAAACCAAATTATGAAGAATTTTCAATTTCTATGACTAACCACCCAAATCAATTCGAGCAACAATCCCAAGCTAAAGCTTGATGCTCTTAAAATTTCACTAACAAATAATATATTATTTATTCATGATACATGGTACACTGTTTACAAAATTATATAACTTGTCATGTTTTGTAATGTCTTGAAATTATTATTCATGTCAAGATTTTTTTTATGGAATACTAAGGAAAGTCCATGCGAAGAGTGGATGAATTTATAAAATTGAATATGCGTTGCGTTAGTCAATCACATGCTATAATAAGCTCATATGTTACCTACATGGAACCGAAACGCACGTTGCATTAGTCCACCACACTCATGGAGTAGATGCATTACTTTTATGGTAGCGTCGTGAAAGCTCAAGATCTACCAGTGATGGATGTTTCCGGTAGCTTAGATCCTTATGTGGAAGTAAAGTTTGGTAACTACAAAGGATTGACGAAGCATTGGTACAAGTTGCTCTGAATTTATATGCTTTCTATCATGTGTATGTCATCTTGGATTGTTTTTGATGTTTGAAGCTAGATATTTTGAGTTCTTCCTTCACATAAAGTTGCAACGGTTTCTTTGACACTTACTGTTCAAATACAGTTTTGTTCTCTTGATGATTTGTTAGCTTAATTTTAACGAGTACTCTCCGTTTCAAACCAAGAACGTAACAAAGTTGTGAGTAATTGTTTGATTAGGCTTTTTGGTGATGAATTGAGAACTCATCAGATAGTAGTCGGTGTTGATATGGATCCGAATATCACTACTCATATGTGTTGCCTTGTACCCAATACAAATTTATGCATCAGTTGAACTAAGGATGAGAGATACGATGATTTTATGAATCTCACGACATATGATTTCAGTGATTTGTAAACAGACATTAAGAAAAACATTTTCTAGAGAGATTGGGCTTAAATTTAGATTGTAAATGTAACATCCCTGACCCGACCCATTTGAAAATTTAGAGAGAGTGAGGACAAAGCCCGGGAAAGGTCACGTGGTGATTGCAGGGACAGTAAATCAATGGTCGGGCTAGGCATGAAAGTAACGCACCGACCGTCGGACAGTGGTGGGGCCTAGGAGCCCGGTGTAGGGACAGGTTGCTCACCGGTAGGGGCGGTTGGGGCGTTACAGTTTGGTATCAGAGCCAGGTTAGTCAAACCGGTGCTGTTCCGGGAGACTGTCCTTGGGTTTAAGGGTTAGGGGCTGTTCCGGATGTTAGCCGGAGGATCAGAGGTTATGAGATGTAGAATTCGGGGACGAATTCCGATTAAGTAGGGGAGATTGTAACATCCCTGGCCCGACCCATTTGAAAATAAGACTTTAAATGAATTGATTTGGCTACCTATGTCAACAAAGTGCACTTACCTTTTCCAGTTAAATGCTGAAAGAACTCAAGGGTTCGATCCGCTTGCCGTGCGAGAGAGGACAAAACACGTGTGAGTGAGGACAAAGCACGGGAAAGGTCACGTGGTGATTGCAGGGACAGTAAATCAATGGTCGGGCTAGGCATGGAAGTAACGCACCGACCGTAGGACAGTGGTGGGGTCTAGGAGCCCGGTGTAGGGACAGGTTGCTCACCGGTAGGGGCGGTTGGGGCGTTACAGTTTGGTATCAGAGCCAGGTTAGTCAAACCGGTGCTGTTCCGGGAGACTGTCCTTGGGTTTAAGGGTTAGGGGCTGTTCCGGATGTTAGCCGGAGGATCAGAGGTTATGAGATGTAGAATTCGGGGACGAATTCCGATTAAGTAGGGGAGATTGTAACATCCCTGGCCCGACCCATTTGAAAATAAGACTTTAAATGAATTGATTTGGCTACCTATGTCAACAAAGTGCACTTACCTTTTCCAGTTAAATGCTGAAAGAACTCAAGGGTTCGATCCGCTTGCCGTGCGAGAGAGGACAAAACACGTGTGAGTGAGGACAAAGCACGGGAAAGGTCACGTGGTGATTGCAGGGACAGTAAATCAATGGTCGGGCTAGGCATGGAAGTAACGCACCGACCGTAGGACAGTGGTGGGGTCTAGGAGTCCGGTGTAGGGACAGGTTGCTCACCGGTAGGGGCGGTTGGGGCGTTACAATAAACCTTTTTTTATACGAATATATTGATTGGATTGTTTTTGAAATGAATGAAAATTTGATTATGTTCTACGAACATGGTAATTGCATTTCTAACCTTACAAGTAATCTACAAATCTGCAACTGTTATCGAAGATTTAAACAGAGTTTTAATTTCTTTTCTATTAAAGAAGGATATGAGGCTTTGGTGTGAAGGATATTAATTTGGTGTGAAACATAAGAAATTATAGGCTGAATTTCAGAGGAGATGAATCATTAGGGAAGAGTATAATCACAGTTGCGAAGGAGTCTCATATACAAAAGATCTGAGTCATTTCAAGAGTAGCATAACTATATGGTTGTAGGATTAGAGAATTGTGGATATTATGTTTTTTTAGACTTCTNTAAAAAAAAAAAAAAAAAAAAAAAAGAAAAAAAAAAGAGACTAATATATTAATTTGTATAAACAAAAACACTCTTCTATTTTTGTGTAAAAGTATACGATTTAATTAGTTGGTTTTCTTTTCTGTTTACTAAGTTAAAGCTTAAATCAACATTTTATCTAATAAAAATAATATAAATATAGAAACCGTATCTAGCATTGTTTGATAATTGATTTGAAATATTGTAACTATTTGAAGTGGTTGTTAACCGATGTTAAAAATAAAAATAATATAATTATAAATTTAACGTTATATACTAAAATAATGTAAAAATATTTTACAGTAAAATGACGTTAACGAGGCAACACAATGTTCTATATGCTTATGAGCTAAATCAATCATATGGATTTCATGTTTGAAGAGTCATGATATTTTCAAGGAAATTTGAAAATGGCAGAACATGAAACAACTTACCAAGATTATAAAGAGAGAAGAAAAATAAAATTACCAAAAAAAAAGAAAGATAAATGCATTAGAGACAATCCCCATTGCACATAAAGTGAATTAGCTCGAAAACGTAAATAGATGCCATAATTGGTGAATTGGCTTGTGAAGATTATATTTGTGTGACTGTACAGAAAATTACCAAAATACCCCTGTAATTTGTTGATAAAAACACGTTTTCTCTCTCTAATCTTATCCTCATCTCTTTCTCGTTCACATGTTTCTCTCTTTATCATTTCTCAGCTTTATTGTTTTCTCTTTGATTCCTTCAATTTCTCATGGGATTGGCAAACATACACAAATATAATGGTGACAAGGGGTAGTAATGGTGGCGATTCGGTTACGACGACCATAATCCGGTTATGACGACACTAAATCGATCACGAAGATGATAACCAGGCGGCGACGATGAAGATACAATGAAGACAGTGAAAATCTGATGTTAATTGTGACTATCCGGTTACGATGACGATTATGCGGTGATGATGATAACGAACTGATGATGATACATATCCGACGGTGATGACAAAGTTGTGGAGGAGATGATGAAGAGTTGGTGACGGCATGACAGATCTTGGAAAATTTCGGTGAGTAGCGGTTAATATATCGTTAGACGGTTAATATATATGTTACACAGTTATTTTTTTCCTTTTTTGTCAAATTGTTCATATGTTTGCACGGTTAATATATATGTTAGAAGTTAATATATATGTTAGACGGTTAATATAGATGTTACATGGTTACGTGGTTGTTTCTTTCTTATTTGTTACCAAATTGTTCGTATGTTTGCACGGTTAATATATATGTTAGAAGTTAGTATATATGTTAAACAATTAATATATATGTTACATGATTACATGGTTGTTGATGCTTGTTGATGTTTTTATAAAGATCAAAATCTCACTTTTCATCGTTAGCGTGACGCCATCTTGTGATCCAGTCCACAAGAACCATATTAGAGTCTAAAACAAATCTAAAGATTTGTTTCCGATGATACCAGGTAGGGGAGAAGCAAGCCATTGCATCTGGAATCACAACAAAAAGAGCTTCACTCCCGATCCTCGCCTAGTGCACACAGCAAAATGAACCATCTGCTATCAAACCAAACAGAAGTACAAGGCGAGAGTCCTTATTTAATTTAATATTTTATTTAGATTTTTTATTTTGAAAGTAAAATGAAAATGTAATTTATTTCATTTTTTACTTTCATTTTTTTTTATTTTTTATTTTTACAATATTTTAATTTCGTATATGTTTCATTTTTTTGTATAATTTATTTTGTTTTTATATTTTTTCTTTATTTAAGTAATAGTTTATGTATATTACAGTTTTTGTATTTGATTTTTATATATTATTCTGGGTACCAAATGACACATTTGGCAATAGTTGAGGAACTAAATAACCGTTTCCTTCTGACATAGCTTGATGATGTGGTGGCTAACTCACCTCCATTTAGCAGAATCACACGTTTGACTAACGGAGTTTCGGTCAATGCTTGGTTTGGTCAAGTCACGAAGAGTTTGGGTGGGGAACAAACTTTTTTGGGGAGTTGCGGTTTGAAATGGTACACCTTAATTGTTTGGGTACGAAATGGGACCTGTACGCAGAATTGGAGTACAAAATGGATGTTTTCCTTGAAGAAGATAAGTGAGGCACAGAGAAGAAGACAAGAAACAAAAAGGAGAGAATCAGTCAAACAAGTGAGCAAGGAAATCCAACGAAACATAACATAATAGTTTAAAAGAGTTTCAATTATTTGATAAAAAAAAAAAAAATCAAAATATCTTGCAAAAATATTAAGTGGCCATACTGATTTCTATAAATATCTAAAAGCCAGAGAATGATGCTATGGTTATCTCCAGACCATGAATACTCAACATTCAAGATCTAAAAACTTTTAGTTTGAGTTAAACGCAATGTAAATATAATTATAATTGTATTCAGTGAGTTCTACTAAATTACAATGTTAAACATAGTGTAAATATTAAATGTCTAGATGTCGTATAAGCAAAAATATGTGAGGTATCATTTTTTTTTTTTTTTTATTAACATCGTTAGTTATTTTTGGTCAATTTTTCTTCTCTCGCTTGAAAAATTGATTAACAAAAAAAGAAAAAGAAACATAACTGTTTTTTCGAGGACAAATCAATTTTTAATGGTAGGTAAAAATTACTTATTTCTAGTGGTTCCAAAATTTATGATCTAATTTTGGGCTATAAAGAAGAAGACAACCATTAACAAACATTGTGGAAATTTTAGTTTTATAAGACTAAAAAGATGTTGATGTGATGTAATTTTGAAAAAAAGCAACAAATGAAAAAAAAAAAAAAAACAATTCGAATATCTCTATAACTGCTGTTTGTAAAAAAAAAAAAAAAAAAAAAAAAAAAAAAAAAAAAAAAAAATCCAATATCTCATATGGGCCAAGAAAAATTTGTGATGTGGATAGAAAAGTATTTCAAGTATAACTCTTGAGAATGAAATTTCATGAATACATCTTTGTGTTTGACTAAGACTTGTAGCTTAGCGATTGTGTTAATGTCGTCACTGTGTCCGTGACTGGGTCCGAATCTAGCGAAATTCGAAATTATTTAACAAAAACTTAGCTAGAGTGGCCTATAACTTATGTAATATTTGCAAAATGGATTTGTCACTGTGCAAATTATGATAACCCGAAACAATCCCTCGATTTCTCTCACTTGCTCTTTATTATTTTTTCTTTCTCTTTCCTTCTTCTCTTTCACACCACAGCTCGTACTGCACATCTCTCTTTTTTTTTATCACACCTCCTTCATCTCTTTGCACATCTCTTTTTTTTTTCCTTCTTCTCTTTCTTATCACATATCCTCATTCTCTGCATATCTCGGTTCTTCTCTTCTCAATCTGAACAAAAAAAAAAAAACAAAATAATATAACCGGCTAAAACATAAGTTAAATGTGTAACGTATATATTATCCGTCTGACATATATATTAACCGTGTAGATATTTGAACAATTTGACATCAAATAATAAATAAATAACTGTTTAAATGTGTAACATAAATGTTAACCATCTAACATATATCTTAACTGTCTAACATATATATTAACCGTGTAAACATATGAACAATTTGACAACAAATAACAATAAACAACCGTCTAACCGTCTAACATATATGTTTACCGTCTACAGTATATATTAAATGTCTAACATATATATTAACTAGTAGTGTAGAGGTTGGGTTTACTATCCACACTTTAGGGTTTACTATTATAAGTTAGGGTTTACTATCCATCCCTTAGGGTTTAGTATTATACAGTTAGGGTTTACAATCCATCCATTAGGGTTTAGGGTTTTCAATCCATCCTAACCGATATGTTAATCGTCTAACATCTATATTAACCGTCTAACATAAATGTTAACCGTCTAACATAAATGTTAGCCGTCTAACGTAAATTTTAACCGTCTAACATAAATGCTAACCGTCTAACATATATATTAACTGTCATATGAACAATGTGTAACCGGGTAACATATATATTATTTGTTTAACATATTTAGTACCCGTCTAATTAATCGGTACTCATCGAAATATGCAGAGATATGTCATCACCAGCAAATCAAAATCTTCTTCTTTTCACCGTCAGATCTACATCACCATTAGATCTTTACCATCACCTTCAGATCTTCATCATATCTTCACCATGAAAGAAACATATGAAAAAGAAAGAGTGAAGAAGGTGAAACGAAGAAGAAGAAGAAATCAAAACTATGGTGTAAGAAGAAGAAGAAAGAGAAATAAAGGAGAAGAATAAACGGAGAAGAAAGAGAAACGAAGAAGAAGAAGAAACGGAGAAGAAAGAGAGAAAAAGAGGTTGTTTTTGTAGAGATGAAGGAGGATAAAATGGTCTTTTCGGGTGAATAGTAAAGCAAATATAATCTTTACATGCCATATTACCAATTACTCACTCTTTTTTTATTTACTGGCCAATTCACTCATTATTTAAATGTATATATTTTATAAACAAAACTCAAATCCATTTATTTACAAAGGTTTGTGACATAGAGCGGCGCGGGGTCAAATCCTAGTCTAAAATAATAACAAGTGGGGAAGTGCAAGAGTGATTGCTTTAGTTTAGCAAGAAGACGTGAACGTCACTTCTGTGTCACATCCCTCACTCTCTTCTTGTCTCTCTCTCTCTCCCATTAAAGCCAAGAAGATGTTAAAGTTGCATCATGTCCTACTGGAGGAGAAACGTGGGAACAATTGTGTTCATCTTTGCGTGCATTGCCTTTGTAGTGTTGTACTGTATCAATTACTATGTACGGCGATGCAGAGACCAGTCCGAGGAAACCGTGGAGACTGCACTGAGTCCGAGGAGGCCTTCGCCGCAAGGGCTTGACGCTGAGTCCATACAGTCGTTTCCCTCATTCGTTTACACGGAGGCTAATGGGATTGAGCTAGGAAAAGGCGAGCTCGAATGCATCGTGTGCCTCAGCCAATACAAAGACCACGAAACGCTGCGTTTAATTTCACCTTGTGGACATGTGTTCCATGCTCATTGTGTCGACATTTGGCTCTCTTATCGCTCCACATGTCCCATTTGTCGTGCTGATCTAGTTCCCTAATCGTGTCTCATCTTAGACTTTGCAAATTCTGTTGCCAACTTGCCCCTTTTGTAAATTAAATTATAATGTCTAAAATTTTGAGCCATTTTTTTATTTCTTTTATAGAAATTCGATCAAAAAAACCTCGAATTTTACAGGAATTACCAAAAGAAATATCAATTTTGGTCTGACCAAATAAATATTTAATTTTCATTGATGTAAATGCGTAAACACACACAATCAATTCTTGTAAAGTAATTTGAAGGGATTCGTCATATTTCTGGGTTTAATCGTGAGAAAGCGAAAGAAATCGAAAAGATTGTGTTTTATTGCCTTAAGAATTTCGTAAGAGTTTCTCTGCACAAAAGCTAGAGTTTTCCACGAGAGACCAGATGATTTGATCATATGGATCTTACATCATATTTATACTAAAAATAAGCCGCCTCCGAAAACCCTATTCCTGAATAAGCCGCCTCCGAAAACCCTACGTCTTCTCGGGCCGATTCTACAAACTAGGCCGAAACCGGCGAGATATATCATCTCACCACGTCATCTCACCGAAAACCCCCATCTTGTCATACCGCCATGTCATCTCACCTCGTAATCTTGTGTATCCCTCCGACTCTTCTGCGGAGATACGAGACTATACATCTCCATGATTCTTCAGCGGAGATACGAGACTGAGTGTCTCCGATCCTTTTGCAGAGAATTGAGACTGGGCATTTCTCCGCTTTGACTATTAATCGAACACTTCGCCGACTCGTCTGATTCTTGGGCTGATCTTCGGTAGTGCGAGAAATGACCCAAACAATTGACTTTCAGATTTTATTTTAAAAGTTTCATTGACTTGCCAAAAACACATTGTAATTAACTTTTTTAACAGAAAAGTTAACGCCATGAACATGAGGGTTAGTGTTGGTGTTAAATCATACGACGTCGTTTTGCATCATTATCGAATTAAAATTTTGTATATAACGAGATTCGAACCCGCGAACTCGAAGTCAATTGAAAAATTTATTACCACTGAACTAGTAGTGACTTTAGAATACTTGTATAGCAAAACTTAGTTATATAGTCTCAATGATTTGAAATTTTGAAATTGTAATTTTTTTTTTTGTTGAACGAAATTCGAACTAGCAAATTCAAGATCAGTCGATGGGTTTATTACCAATGAGCTAGTGACACTTTCGAGTATTTGTATAGCAAAACTTAGTTATATAGTCTCAACGTTTTAAAATTTTGAAATTATAAAAAAAATTTCGTCACCTAGGTTCGAACCTGTGAAAAGACAGATATGACAAGGGAACTCAACCCTTGATCCAAGTGACATTTTCGGAAATCTGTGGAACATATTCGATCTTATTACATCGGATCCGAAAATTAATAACAACAAACAAAATGTCGTGAATAAATCTCAAATCCCTAATATCGTGAACAAACACAATAACGGATACACTTCACATTTTTTTGGCAATCCCTAATTTCTCAGAAATCCCAAATCGATTGGGGAAGTTGAAATGACTAAGACAAAATTCATTAGAGATGGAGCGGAGATTAGTCCTCCAAAAACTAAAGGAGGTGGAAGTAGGAAATCGACGACGAAGCCGGTGACGAAATCAGCGACTAAACATGCGACGAAGCATGGTGGTGGTGAGGTAAGGAAGAAGCGTAAGCGAGATGACAAAGCTGATGAAGACCCTCCGAGTGAGCTGAGTGAGCCAATGGTTCATGTTAGTGACAAAGCTGATGACGAAGCTTCAAGTGACGACGATGAATTTGGTGGTGTTGCATGTGAGGAAGACGAACGAGTAGACGCAGATGCCGATGGTCATGATGGCATTCAAGAAGTAACATGTGAAGATTTCTGTACACTCTTCGGAAAGGATGTGAGGAATGATGATTTTGAGGTTGATGAAGACATTGGGGATGAATACGCTTGGGATGATGATCAAATCCATGATCCTATGTCAGCAGACGAGGAGAATGAAGAGGAAATGATACCTTCAGGAGCTTACAAAGAAGACATCGATCCTGAAGAGCTGCTTCAATTAGGGAAGACGTTTACTGATGCTGATGAGTTCAAACACGCTTGCCTCAAATACACACTCATAACCAGGTACAACATTAAGTTCTATCGTTGATGTAGTTCACTAGTGGGTGCAAAGTGTGTTGCTACAATGAGAGAAGATGAGGATCCATGTCCTTGGAAGATTTTCTGTTCATATGATAAAAGAAAAAACAAGTTACAGATCAAGACGTATGTGAATGTACATCGGTGTGAAGTCTCAGGTCAGTCAAAATTGTTGAAACGCAGAACTATTGTAAAGTTGTTTTTTGAGAGATTGAGGCTAATCTAAAACTCACAGCTTTAGAGATCAAAGCAGAGATCCTTAAGGAGTATAAGTTGGAAGCATTTAAAAACTCATGTATCAAAGCGAAGACGATGGTGATGAAACAAAGGAGAAAGACACATGAAGCTCACTTTGATCGAATTTGGGATTACCGAGCAGAAGTTTTAAAACGTAATCCAGGCAGCACTTTGAGATTGAGACAATCCCAAGAGCTACAGTTGGAAGCAAGCAGAGGTTTCACAGGCTTTATATATGCTTCCAACCACAAAAGGAGTCTTGAAGAAAGACATGTACGCCAGTGATAAGTTTAGATGGAGCTTTTCTGAAATGGGATATAAAGGGTCAGTTGTTGGGTGCGGTTGGGAGAGATGAAGACAATAGGATTGTTCTTATTGCTTGGGCTGTTGTAGAGATAGAGAATGATACAAACTGAGATTGGTTTGTCAAACTTCTAGTAAAGGATTTGGATTTAGGAAATGTAAATGACTATGTTCTAATGTCTGACAAACAAAATGTGATTCACTATTGTTTCTAGCTTGAACTATTTATATATTGTTGTTGTTTCTAATCTCTTTGTGTTGTCTTTTTACTTGTAGGGTTTAGTGAAAGCAATTAGCTCAGTTCTTTCCTTTCCACATATTTGAGAACTGGAGGAAAGGTGGATTGATCCGAGGTTACAAAATATGTTTGGTACATAGCAAAGATCTATACACCGGGTTTGTTTAATCACCACAAGGAATCTCTGAAGGAATACGACTCAACCGCATATGCCTCTTTTCTACGCACCAAACCAGAAACATGGTCAAGGGCATTCCTCAAGTTAGGCTCTCATTGCAATGACAATCTCAATAATTTGAGTGAGTCATCCAATGAGACCATCAGAGAGGCTAGAAAGAAACCTTTGCTAAACTTATTACAGGAGATTAGGCAGCAATGCATGACTAGAAATTATAATAGGTTTAAGTTAGCAAATGCTTTGAAGACAAGGTTTACAAAGAAGACACTCAATGAGTTAGATAGAGTTGAGAAGAAGTCAACTGAATGTCGCTTGCGTTGGGCATTAGGGCAAGAGACAGAAGTGGAGTACAAAGATAATACATATGTTGTGAGTATGGAAGCACAAACATGTGCTTGGAGATGCTGGCAAATGAATGGAATCCCATGTATTCATGCTGCTAAGGTCATCCTTGGTATGAAGAGGAAGCTGTCTGAATATATTGCATATTGTTATACAACAATAAGGTTTGTATTTTCTCAATCATCCTCTTAAGTTTTGTGTTGGTGAAAGTTACTAGTCTCCTGCTATTTTGTGATCTCTGCTATTTTGTGAATGTTTTGAATGTGGCCTCATATCAATTTGTTTTCGTAGTCTTTTGGTTTCTTATGATTTAACATCTTCAATATTAAGAAGAATGTTTGTTACACCTCAATGTGTATTGTGTATTTTCTCAGGTGGCGTGAGACTTACAGTTTTGGCATCAAACCACTTTATGGGATAATGCAGTGGTCTTGAACCAATAGATTAGGTGTGATACCACCACCTAATCGAATTGGTAATCCTGGTAGGCCTAGAAATCATGATAGACTAGTTGAAGTCTATGTATGAAACATGCTCCAATACCAAGTTAAGTCGTGCCAACAGAATTATCACATGCTCAAAATGCAAATAGGAAGGGCATAACAAAACCACCTGTTCAAATGAAGTTGTTGAAAGTCAACTTAGGAATGCAAGAGGAAGACCAAAGAAGAATCAGGTTGGTGTATTTTTTGTAATCACTTTGTTTCTGTAGTCTTTTGATTCTTCTTTTCAAGTTAAATTTTAGCATTTTTTTGTTCTTTTTCATAACAAAACTCTTGGTATTTTTATGTATGATTCCTTGAAACGTCTGAATAGTGAAATTAGCAAAAGGGGTTTGTGGAAGATTTAGTAGTTTAGTGGCTTAGGACAGTTCTCATTTTCATTAGTCTGTTTATAAAACAGTGGCTTAGGACAATTAGCTAATCTGTTTGTGTTGTAACAGGGTCTTCATTTTGATGAGTCATACTTCTCCTTCACTCCACAATTCTCAGAAGGACAGTCCTCATAACCTCAAGCCTCACAAGAGAAAGCATGGCAACCTCAAGCATCATAAGAGCAAGTTGGGCAACCTCAAGCATCACAAAAGCAAGCTTGGTAAGACCAAGGCTGTCTACACCAAGCCTGGCAAGACCAAGTCTCACAAGACCAAGCATCTCAAACACATAGATGGGGTCGTTGGGTTTCATAATCTCAATCATTTCTTTTGCTATGTTTCATTCTAGTTTTGTTTAGCACTAATTGGTTTAGTACATTTTGCTTATGACAAATTGTTATTGTCTAATTTATGAAAACTCTCTTGGATTTGTGACAAAATGTTATTGTCCATGTTTATAACCATATGTTTTTGATATCTGAAATTGTCAATCAACAAGCAAAGGAAACATGTATTGCCATTGACCAAGTGACTTCACCACAAAAACACAATGTACCATTTTATTGAAGCAACACATAACAGTAGCTACTCATTTGAGATTTCAAACTCAAGAGATGTTCTTAGTAACTACTCACATACAAGCCACACTATTTTCATTCATAATCATCACAAAATATAGCAAAATTAGTAAGCAAACACCTCCAAAACCCACCTTCATTATCAAGCTAAGCCTCTTTAGTTCACTCTTAGCATTTCTCACTTCTTCCATCAGCTCCTCATTCACGTTTTTGATGCCTTCGATCTCCACTTTTGTTTTGCTAATATCGGACCCAAAACTCTCAACCTTCACTAATGCATCTTCAACCTCTTCGAGAACTGCTTCCTCAACCCATTCAAACAAGTGACCCTAACAAACAAGTGACAAAACTCTCAACCTTCGCCAATGCAATAACAACTACGCTCAAAGGGAACCACATCATTACCTTAAATTTTCTTAAATTAAACTTACCTCTCAAAAAGTAGGACAACTAAAGAATGGTCTTCCAGGATTTTTCTTCGTTGTCGATGTTTTGATTAGACTATTACGCCCACACTCACATTTCACCGGAAATACACGAATTCCCATCGTATTCACCTCTGAATCTTCCCTTCTCAACTTCATTATCCAACACTCGAACAAGAAACTAAGTCAATTGAAAGGATATTAAGTTTAGAGGAAAACCCCTAAATCAATTTTGGATTATGAGAAATTAGGGTTCATGTGAATTTTGAGGATTTTAACGATGTCATTTTTATAAGTAATCTCCGAATACAATGTAATAAGATAAAATGTATTCCATAAACATTTGAAAATGTCACTTACCTCAATGGTTAAAACTCCCTTTCATAGCTTCTGAGTTCGAACCCAGGTGATAGCAATTTTTTTACAAATTCAAAATTTCAAAGTGCTGACATATTATATGTTACTTTCGCTATATAAATACTCGAAAGTGTCACTAGTTCAGTGGTAAAAACCCCTCATTTTACTCGTAGTTCACGACTTCGAGTCTTGTTGAATACAAACTTTTAATATTGAACCGATCCAAAACGACATCGTATCGATTTTACTTCTTCAATCATACTGAGCAATGAAACGACATCGTATGATTTAACACCAACAGTAACTTTTATCTTAATGGCGCTAATTTTTATGTAAAAAAAGTTAACGATGTGTTTTTTTGGCAAGTCAATGAAACTTTGATAATAAAATCTGAAAGTCAATGAAAGTTGAATGTTTATTTAGTCAGGCTAAAAGTTCGTGTCTCTTTTGACAATTCATGTAAGCTTGAAGTTTTTTTAGCCGAATTTCCTTTCTTTTATATAGAATTATTACGATGATGATTATCCATCTAAAGAAATAAAAGTGCTCACTCCAATATTTCATGTTATATTGAAATCTTTATAATAACCATAGCATATGTTGCACCAAGGAATGTGAACGGTGAAAGTATAACATGTTTTACACCTAGGAATATGAACGGTGAACAGTGAACGGTGAACGGGTTAAACCTAGGATTGTGTAAACGGTGTACTGATTTGTCTTGTGTGTCTAGGTGCGTTGGCCCTCCGTGGTTAGCTCTCAGACCCCTCCTTCTCTTTTTCTCCTTAACAGATGATTAAGGGAAGTTGCGGTTAGTGAAATGTGGTGGCCTTGGAAGCTGTTATTTCAGTGTTGGATTATTGTTCGAATGATTGGATTCTTTGGTTCTTTTGGTTATTTTTCTGTTAGACTCATGATTGATATCTGAATGAAATACGGTTTTAGAACGTTTGAATACCTAAACCTAACCCCCGCCTCATAGTGTTGGAAGGCGAGTGTTACAACTTGGTATCAGAGCCAGGTCCGCCTGCCGGTTTGGTCCAAAAGGCCGAGTCTGGATCCAAAGTTTTTTGAGTGATTGTATGATGGAGAAAAGAGAATTAGGATGGCACCACACTTCCGGCCTGCTTAATCGCTCTTTCTGTAGTAACCCCCTGGTTCTGATCTTCGTTTCATGTCGACTAGTGCCACTTAAGCAAAGGACAATGACGACAAGGAGGACCAACCCAAACAAGAAGGCAGCGCCCAGAACTCAAAGGACAAAAAAGACTGTGGTGTCAGAAGAGAGTCCAGGGAACCGCCGGTGGAGTGACAAAGAGCCACTAGAGTGTTACAGCTCAGAGCTTGGAGCAGAAGAGTGAAAGTAGCCTAAGCATTGGAACTCCGACAATGGACGCCAAGATACTGGTTGAACTTCATAGGTACCAGGAGATGTATGGAAACTGGGATAAGGAGCTGTCGGAGGCCAAGAGCCAAACAAACTCGGGAAGGGAAAAGGAACGGCCCCCATCGACGAGCCAAGGAGTTGGAACCCAAGGGCTCACCTATTGGGGTGAAATGGATTACTTGAGGAATATGGGAACCGAGCATTTTGGAGGAGGGGTCGATCCTGTGACGGCTGATAACGTAAGAAAGAAGTTGGTTCGGAACCTGGATTCAGCTCGATGCCCTGAAGGTTAACGAAAGGACCTGGTTGCGCACTACCTTAATCCTCAAAGCCATTGTTTCAAGTGTGGGCGTAACGATTGTCTGCCTCGTTTCTACCACCTATCAGACCCAGGCCAACACGCACCCCCCAACACACAAAGGTCGCATCCTGTGTAGCTGCCACCTCCCCCGGCAAGGCGACCTACTATAGTCGCACAAGTTTACATCATAGAGGCATTTGATGGCGTCTATGATGCCAGTCGCCCGTTAGTACACTTGACCCATTCTCATTTACTATATGTGAATATGTGAAGAAGTAGAAGGAATTAACAAATATGGTTATATCTGTAGGGACCGTGATTGTTGGAAGGGTACAAGTGTTATACTCTCTTCGACACGAGGGCAACCCACAGTCTTGTAACCCCCGAACTAGTGAAGATCTGAGCTTTCAAGGGTCATTTTGTACCTCGCTTAAAAGGGATTCAGACCGCAGGGACGGAATAGTTGAGATCGACTTGGGTGTATGAGGAAGTACTCATGGACTTGGGAGGAGGAAAGTTACCACGTGACCTAGTGGTCATGGATCTTAACCACTATGAGGATACTGGGCATGGATTGGTTAACCCAGCACCGTGTGGTGTTGAATTTCTTGAGAGCATGAGTTGTCATACCTTCACCTAAGGAAAGGATGGTTTACCAGGGTGTAAAGAGGAATGGTGGGACATCCGTGATCTCCGTGCTCTAAGAAGAGGACCTGATACGAAGAGGCAGAGAGGTGTATCTGGAAACCATCACCATGATAGGAGGAGAAGAAGCGCGGGAGGTAGAAAACATACATGTGGTGGCGGAATAGCCGAAAGTCTTCCAGGACGAACACACCCACGGACCAGGACTGAATTCGGGGACGAATTCAAATCGAGTGAGGGAGAGTTGCAACATCCCAAATCCTGGTGGGCTTGGGCCCAAGAAAAAGTAAAAAAAGTGCAATTACCAAAGGGCCATCAGGAAGAAACCCTAGGTTCCCCTCTTTTTCACTATAAAAGCCAGTCTCATTCTTCTTCTAGAGACACAAGAGATTTAGGAAGCGAAGCTCTGCCACAATGGAACCTCGCCTCAACCCGAAACCGAAGCCTGAGCTGCCACCTACTTGAATCCACCGCCACCGCAAGCCACCTTCCGCCTCTAAAACCGCATCCAACTTCCACTTTGCCAAGGTGAGGGTTAGCTAGAGCTCTCTTAGAATCACAATTCAGATCTAGTAGATTCGTTTGTGTAATGGGTTGTAAGAGAGACTCTATGACTAATAGGGGAGAGATCCATGTGATTGGTTGTTGATTTTGTGAATGTGTTATGTGATTGTGTTTCGGTAAATTAATAAGGGGAGAGATGTGTTGTGTTGAATAAGATTGAATGTTATCATGAATGGAATGGTTAGATATGGTTGCTTAGGGAGTCATGCTTGAATGAGATTGTGTCTTGAGTGTGAAAGAATGTGAATAGTGAAAGTAGAGCATGTGTTGAACCTAAGAATGTGAACGGTGAAAGTAAAGCATATGTTGCTTCTAAGATTGTATGAACGGTGTGCTAATTTGTCTTGTGTGTCTAAGTGCGTTGACCCTCCATGATTAGCTCTTACTGAATAACACCCCTCCTCTTTTCCTTCTTACCAGGTGAGTAATGGAAGTTGCTGCTAGTGAGGTGTGGTGGCCTTGGGAGTAATTATTTCATCATTGCATTGTTGTTTGAATCGTTGGATTCTTTGGTTCTTTGGGTTATATTGTCGTTAGTTTCATGATTGAGATTTGAATACCTAAACCTAATCCCCACCTCGTAGTATTGGGAGGCGGGTGTTACATTCTAGTTCTCTATTTTTGAGTTTGCCTCTTTTGGCCTTTGTATCGCACCCTTAAACTATATCATATCCACATTTTCAGTGTGAAAAAAAGAGAAAAAAAACTTAAAGGCCACATCCTTTATAATCATATGATGCACGGATTTACCACATAAGCTACAGATCATATAGGACCGTCACATCACATCCTATTGGACGTAAGCAGCAGAGTCATCCTAGCTCTTTTATATATTAGTCGGTTTTCAGTTGTCTACTAGTAAGATCAAGTCAAGAACTGTGGGAAAAATCTCGTTGCGTAGTCAAGTTAATAAAGACTTCTTCAAAGTCAAAGCTTCTGAGGAAAAAGCCAATTCAAAATCATTAGTAGTAAAACGATATTTGGCGTCGTGACGGACACCTTTTTTTGTTTTTTGAAATTGATCTACGAGTTACAATTTTAACGCCTTCTTCTTGTCTTCATCTCGCTCTAAACAGAAGCATGGAGCTCAAGTGATCCATCGTGATATAGCAAAAGAGGCGTTCATATCATGACAATCTTAAAAAAAGATCCTTGTAGTTGGATCCTAGTGTGTGTTTTATTGCGGCTCTACTTTTTCCAACTTTTGCCTTACGTTGACTGCCAACAAGTGGAATCAGCGCAACGCAATGCAAACACCAAATTCACGGCACAAACAGTAATTGGAATCATTTTGATTGCCGTGTTCCTCTTGAGTATGGTCGCTTCCTGTTTCTTCTATGCATCCCACAGTGCGGAGACTGAGGCAGGAGGCCACGACGTGTTGAACAATAGATCAAGGCACGGGCTCGACAAGGACATCATCGAATCCTTTCCATTTTTCCTCTATTCAGAGGTTAAAGGGATCAAGATTGGCGACGGCGGAGTGGAATGCGCAATTTGTCTGATTGAGTTCGAGGATGAAGACGCACTTCGTTTGATGCCTCCTTGTAGTCATACTTTCCATGCTAATTGCATCGATGTTTGGCTCTCTAGAGAGTCCACATGTCCGGTTTGCCGTGCAAATCTGTTCCTGAAACCTGGAGAGAGCTTTCCACAGCCGAGCAAGGATCTTGAAACAGGAAATGGACGAAGAGGTATTTTAGGATCTCTTGGCGACATAAGCTTGATAAGATATAGTTCGTCATCGAACAACAACGCAAATTATACAACCCCGCGATCCAGATCTACAGGCTTATTGTCGAGCTGGCGGTTGGCTGAGATATTCATCCCTAGATCTCATTCTACCGGACATTCATCGGTTAGATTAGGTCAGAATCTTGACCGGTTCACATTGCAGTTACCGGAGGAGGTGCAAAGACAATTGGTTAGCTTGAGGAGAAGCCACATGGCCTTACCTCAAGCCAGGAGTTTGAGACAGGGCTACAGGAGCGGCAGCGTTGGGAGCAGTTCCTCTCAGCGACGACAAACACTTCGGAGGACCATATCTATGTCTTCCTCATTTTCATTCCAAACTGCTTCTGCTCGGTCCACACTTGGCAGGGATGATCTGGTCCAAGAGACTTCCCAAAATAAGGACAAAGATTCAGGTGAAGGTTCGTTTGAACGCCTCATGCCACAGAAGGTCTAATCTATCATCTTTTCTTTTCGTTCTGCCGACGAGGATAAGTCACACAAAAAGCCGTATTGATGATTATGGTTTCAGTCACGCGTGCCGCAATTTGGTTTAACCATAAACTGGTTCTAGTAATATTAGTAGTCTATCTATTTAGAGTCATTGGGAGCTTACTCGTATTTAAAGTTTCATAAAGGATCAGCAGATTCAATTAGCATCTTTCGAATATCTTGTACAGCTTTTCCAGAGATGCTACCTGCAAAAGAATTAAATAATGTGATTAATGTGTTTGTGAACTTCTGATGTGCAGAAAAAGGTGTTGTCCGTTATGTAACATGTGAAGCTCTTTCTGGTAAGTAGAGAAATGGTAACCTTTACAAAAGTCCCATTTGAAGCCATGGAAGCTGGAGGCTTTAAGAACAATCTCAAAGAGGGAAACAACACGTGCTGGATTGACCATTCGCGTCGCGCCCATGCGGTCTCAGCATCTGCGAGAATGTCTTGGTCAAGAACTTCCTCCACATTACTCCCTGCAATAATTCGAAGTAAAATTAGATGCTATCTTCCTTTTCATATGCAGAGAACCAAAAGCTAAAAACATTAGTCAGACAAAGAGGTTAATACCTAAACCAGGCTTACCCTGAGAGCTCTCACTTCTCTTAGCATAGAACCGAATACCGTCCCCTGATGGGTTTGGCAAAAGAGGAGGATGCATTGCGTAAAAGTTCCCAATAGCCGCAGAAACTGCTTGAAAGCAATTTTTCTCTTCTTCCCAATCAACCTAAATTGTACATTAGGTTGACATTAGAACCCACTGTTTCTCTGAACAGCAACATTTCAGTAGGAGCAAATTTTGGTCAATTTTTAGTATGCACTTTTTCATGTGACTCACATCATTGCCCAGGCATAGTAAAAATTCGGGAACACGATCCATGTCAGGCGTATACTGGTCGAGTATGACAGGAAGCCGTGATAACTTTCCACTGGGGTCAATGTAAACGCTGAAATACTCTTCTAACATCTCGGCTTTCTCCTTGAGAAGGTCTGTATTCATCTATATATTAAAACGAAACAAGTTAACCAAATTCATTGGCATTATTACAGACTCAGGCAAAAAGATGCAGAGAGCAGAATTTACTTCAGCGATTCTTTCTTTCAGATGATCTTTTTTATCATTTTCTTTTTTATCATTTCCTGGATCAAGATCGTCCTCTTCCAAAGCCAACAATATTAAGTCGGAAACAGGGGCAGGATCGCTAAGTTGTATTGCATTAGAATGAGCAAAGCGACGAAGAGCTTGCTGATACATGAGCTCTTTGCTGCAAAATTCAAAAAGTTGATATGTTGCATGCGCTTATGTGTTACCATACAGCTAAACCAATCTAATACAATTCAGTTATTTTTTTTGTACTGGATACAGTAAGATATCCTCCAAAAACATTAAATTATAAGAGCAATACCTGAGGTTCACAACATTTGCTAGATACAGATGTGTTTTGTACTGAACTAAAGCAAAAAAATCATCAGCCATTCCAACATATGTGCTATTCCTTACAATGTCCAGCAGACCTAACAGAGAACATTTTGAAGAAAAGCAGTTACGAGACTTAGTTTAAAAAGGGTTATATTCAGATGACTAACCAAGCAGAGCAAGTTACCTGGATGGCATGAGCTGTCAACTCCAGCAATAAGTTCCTGGACACTAGAAAGATCAGCAGTTTCCTTTGGATTTCTTCTTTGCCTTACAGAAGACCTGCAGGACCAGTAATAGTAACAAGTGGATATAATGAACTGTAATGCATTCCACCAATAAAAGACTATTAATTCAAAGAAACACAGACTGCAAACATGTTTCAAGTATATCAAAGGAGTGCAAATCTCTGGTAAATAAGATGAAAAAAAGTGATGACATGTGCAATTTAGTTTATATGAAACTACATATCTTGAATCAGGTGAAGTCTTACCTTACTACATTCAAACTAGAAATCTTATCAGGAAGATTATGGGGCTTAGGTTGCAAAAACGCATGTAACCTCCCGGCTGGATCTGATGAATCCGTTCTAACCATTTTATGCACCGGAACTTTTTGTGTTTTTTGTCCTAGTTAATGAGAAGAGCACCGGCCTTTTATGAAGTGAAAAAGGACAAAAGCGCATGCTACGGAACAGGTATTAAGCTATAAAAGCATTCGACCCAGTACAATACCAGAAGGCAACGGAGAAAACTGAGGAGCACTTCCTGAGGATTTTAACGTAGATTGAATGTATTCCACTTTCTGTAGTACAGAATATATCGAAGGAACACATTTTAACACTCAAATAAATGTTCTTAACCTCCAAGCAAAAAAATTGTTTGAGGTTCTTTTGAATGCATACCTGCTCTTGAAACGTCCTAGTATCATTTGCGTTTCTCAGTTTTAATTCAACCTCTGACTGTATCATCTCGATTATGATTTCCTGATTCAAAAGGCTTACCTGCACGCTAGACCAAAATTCTATTATTTGGTATGTAAATAAAAGAAATTAATTTTTAAACAAGGTAAGCAACAAACACTCATTCTTCTCACATAAATTGTTGTACCCACATACTGTACATGAATTTGGACTAGATATTAGGCCTTGAAACTAGCATAAAAGGAGTTAAATAATTACCTCTCTCTTTGTTGGGTGAATATTGATATCAACATGTTCACGAGGCAAATTGATTGACATGTAGACAAAAGGTTTTGATGCTTTTGGTAATGTTGCAGCATAAACAACTTCAATGGCTCGTTTTAAGGCAGAGCATTCCACCAATCTATCTGTTGTAATTAATAAACTAAACATCACATAGGATTATCTAATGACAAAAAAGTTCCTTTCTATTAAGGAAAGAAAGTTCTCACCATTTATGAAAAGCACCAATATGGTCTTTTTAGAAACATAGTTCGAATTGGATATGAAACCCTCCATATCAAATGTACAACCGGAGGTATCACAGCTGGAGACTTCTACTTTCATCAAGTTCTTTGCAACAGATACCCCATAAACCGATCTAATTGAATCAAGCCTTGAAGGAGATACGACAGAGTGGACATCAGCCTTGACAGCTCCATGCTGGCAAAATCATAAAGAAATTGGCTATTCGCTTCACAATTCTAAAATACCAGAAGATTTGCACCTCCAGAAAGGTAGACTAGCTTAGTTAGTAAGTATACCAACCTTTCTACAAGAAAAGCTCACGTTATTGTGATGAATGGCCAACCGGCTGAGTAAGTCTACTATTTTTCCATAATCATCAGCAGAATTTTGAAGTGTCTTCCTTCTAGCAATCATATTGTAGAACAAATTCTCAACCTAGAACCCAGAATTCAAAGACAGAACATATAAAGTTACTTATGAAATACACTTGTCCTGGTCTTTGCACAACCAATTTGATGCCAACATTTCTTAAACTTAATGAATATATTATAAAAATTGAAATGATAATATACCATTATTTGCGTTCCTTTGACAGCCGCACATGCCTTTGGTTCATGCTCCATAACGCCATCTCTGTAAGACACTCTGAACAAAAGTTGCAGATACATTGACACTTGCGTAGAAGAAAACATAAATAAAAGGAGGAATCACTGTTTCAAACCTGTAACCATGAATCTGGCCTCTGGTAATGGTGGTTACATTGACATGAGCGACATAAGTCATACTGGCGAGTGCCTCTCCTCTAAAACCCATCGAACTGAGAGAGAACAGGTCCTCGTACTTAGTCAGCTTTGAAGTCGTATGCCTCTCGCACAGTATTGGCAAGTCTTCAAGCTAAGGAGAAAATGAAACTGAGTCATTTCCACCAGATTTAACCTCGAAAAGACATCCAAATAGAGAGTGTGCAGGAGCCTACTCTAATACCGTGACCATCGTCTGAGACTTGAATGAGCTTCAAACCACCGTCCTTAACCGCGACGCTAATGGAAGTGGAATCAGCGTCGAGGCTATTCTCGACAAGCTCCTTCACCGCCGAAACTGGACGCTGGATTACTTCTCCCGCTGCAATACGGTTAACCACCGACTCTTCAAGGCGTTGAATCTTCGGTGGATCTCTTGGTACTGGAGTCTCTTCCTCCTCCATCGCCACCGCGAGAACCGGACCGTCGATCATATTCTCCTCGCGCCAGTTACACACATTGGGATCGCTCATGCTGTGCCTAGGCTTTTATTTGGGCCTCTTCCAAAGCTACTCGTTCTTAAGAGGATAGATTTGGAAATATCACGGAATTACGGATCCTGTTCTCAAATTCAAATACATTGTCAATTGGAGACTCAAAGTCAAAAGCCAAAAAGTGTTATAAATCAGTATCAAAAATTACGATAAAGACAAAAATAAAAAAAAAAAGATGGAAATTTTATAGAGAAATGCCCTGAAATACTACATATTGAAGTTTTTTTTCCAAAATTACCACCTACTTTCAAAAGTTCGAAAAATATCATTAATTTTTAAAAGTTCCAAAAATACCACAAACACAAAACTTAATTTTAAGGAGTTTGTAATTTAATTTTTTAGGTTTGGGTTCACTATTCCAAAATTAGGGTTTAGTTTTAGGGGTAGGGTTTGGTATTGGAGTTTAAGGATTATTTTTGAATATTAAAAAATAATTATAATTTTGTGGTATTTTTGAATCTTTTTAAAATTAGTGGTATTTTTGGAACTTTTGAAAATTAATGGTATTTAAGGAACTTTTTTAAAAAAAGTGTGGTATTTTTTTGATTCTCCCAAACTTAATTTTAAAGAGTTTATAATTTAAAGTTTTAGGTTTGGGTTCACTATTCCAAAATTAGGGTTTAATTTTAGGGGTAGAGTTTGGATTTGTGGTTTAAGGATTATTTTTGAATGTTAAATGATAATTATAATTTTGTGGTATATATGGAACTTTTTAAAATTAGTGGTATTTTTGGAACTTTTGAAAATTAATGGTATTTTTGGGATTCTCCCAATTTTAAATCCTTGTAAAGTTATTATCTTATATTCCGTTTAAGTTATTATCTTATATTCCGTTGTGATCCAACCAGTATTACTGTATGGTTAATTAAAAAAAAAATAATTAAACTAGAAAGAAAGAAATTAAAAAAAAATTAAACTAAAAATTAAACTCGTAAAGTTTTTTTTTTTTTTCAACCAAACATTAAAATTAAACTAGAAAGAAAGATTTGCCGTCCACGAAGTTGGAAACCGGTTTACAAATGAAAACTCAACAACACGCTCTCGTGCTTCTCTTGCCAGTCTATCCGCGTGCCGATTGGAGTCACGCATAATGTGGGCCAGAGAGAAAGAAGGGAACCATCCACGTAGCTCTGCAAAAAATTCCCACTGTATATCAAAAACCGTCCATTAAGTTGGATCCTAAATGATCTTCAACAAGTCGAAGAGGTTATTATGTTATTAAGAATTGGAGTGTTTTTATCGTACAAAATGATCAAACATAAACTCATATTTATGTATACATATAAAATAATAAGATTTTTGTGCGTGCATAATAATAGTAGTATTCAAACGATAAAAACTATTCGTCTATTTTATCGTTGTTTGAATCTTTGATTCTGCAATATTCCTTCTTGGGTTCTTGGCCACCAGTGTTACTACGTATCTTGTATTGTATCTTCTTTTGCCCTCTTAAAAACGTTTCTAAGAAAACTCATTAGAAAAAACTATAGTAAAACATAAAGAATGCAACTATAGTAGCTCACCCTCGAATGGCATGAACAACACTTTACAAGTCTCGTTGGTGACGCATTTCGATATCGTAAACATGTTATTTGAAAAGATTTTACAAAAAAATAATTAACGCATAAATGAGCAAAACAGCAATTATGGTGTAATATGGAGCACTAAATTTACCTTGAATAGTGTGGTAATTAAATACAAGCAACTCGCAACAATAGGGCCCAAATTAAACCCTAACTCTAAACCCAAACATTTTCCCTTAACTAGATAAAAAAATTGGATTGTTATTGTTAACTCCTAGTAATCGGAAAATAATTTTTGGTTTTACAAATTTCACTTTCTTAACAATAACAAGATTTACAATAGAGAAATGTTATTTATAACTTCGCATGATTTACAATACCGGATAGCTCGACATTTGAAATACTTATAATAAAAAAAAAAAAATTGCAACGAATAGTTGCAAATCCGTTGCAATTTTGGTTTTTTTTTTTTTTTAAATGCCCTTCCGATGCAAGATCGTTATAATAAGCCTTAATAAAACTTTAACCCTAAATCCCAAACCGTTTACCCTTAACTAGATAAATAATTGAATTGTTATTGTTAACTCCTTTTAACTGGATAATAATTTTTGGTTTTACAAATTTCACATTCGTAACAATAACATGATTTACAATATAAATAAATTATTTATAACTTCGCATGATTTACAATATCGGATAACGGGTTACTAAACCCTGAATTTTATTTTAATATTGTTTAAACTCGACATATGACATTCTTAAAAAAAAAGCAAAATTGCGACAAATTTGCAACTATCCGACGCAAATTTTCAATATGCTTCACTTTTTTTTGTTTCTGCAAACAACGCTGCATGTTTCATATATAATCCACCACGAGCGAGTAGAGTAGAAAACTCGGGAACTCAGTTGCTTCAACATTTGAAACATTTTCATTACCAGTCGGAGTAGAAGAATAAGGAGGTGATTGAGATGAATATGGCATCATCGATCCATAATATGGTGGATAGTTTTGAACAGCTGACGGCATGAAAAAATTTGGTGAAAACACAAAATTTGGTATATTATGGGGTTGGTTGGAAGACTTATTTTGGTAATTGTTGGGGTTTGGGTAGTTAAAAGGGTTTTTGGAAGAATTTTGGGTGTGAAAAGGAGTATTGTGGGGATCCATTTGGTTTGAACGAGTGTTTGAAACTCTGACGAGATTTAGGTCACAAAACGCCATACTATCAAGTCCACCTAAAAATCCCCAAGCTGAGGACACAAACACATATTACCAAAATCACTGTATACAGTTAAGCATCACAATTTCAAATCAATTTGAACCTGACTTTACTAATCCGATGGTGAAGTTTGAGAATTTTGCAATGTCCACTTGAACTAAACACAATATATCAATTTCAACATCTCTGACTCTTACTAATTAAACCAGAAAATTGAATGAATATTTTGACTATCAAAATTTATTGGATACAAAATCAAACCTTAATTACGAATTAATAGAGGAAGTCAAACTTTCCTAAACTAAAATTCAACATTGTTCATATACTTATGTGTACTGAAGCTCTAATGTGTAAGAAAGAAGCAACTGACCAAAATCGGTAGTGAAGGGTCTCGAGACGGAGATGATCGCCGTTTTGGGAGCTCTTCAAATATTTAACTTCTGCCACCATCGTTAGAATTCGCCACCGCCACCACCGCATAAGTTCCAGAATTTCTACTCCTTGTGGCGTTGTTGGACTTAGCGCTGTCAAGAAGTTTATTTGTCGACATCGCTTAATGCTTCTTTCTAATTGATGAGGAGTGAAGAAATGATTTTTTCCCCGACTTTTCTAAAATCACACCTATACAGGTGTGGTTTTCTTTACCCAAAATATAACTAAAAATGAACGTGAATCCACTTCAAATTCTATTCAAAAGAAATTTTTAAAAATTTTCTTAATTTTTGAATAACAATAATATTGATATGTGTTGTGCAAATAATTAATCGAATAACATTGAGTACTAAGTAATTTTAAAGTATTTCAAGTAAAATCCGAATCTAATAACACGTGATTTGGGAAGGCATTTTATAAATGGTTATTTGAATAACATGTGATTTCTAAAATACACCAAAACTTTACAAAATACCTATTCAAATACACTCTTAACCGTTGAGTTTCACCACAAAACATTTGTTAAATGAGAAAAAGGCAACAAAAATCTCCAACTTTTCACGAAACGCCATTTAAATCTCCAACTCCATCGAGCGCCAAAAAAAGACCCAACGAATCTTGACTTTCGTTTTTAAGACCGAATTTTGCGTTGACAAAGCCATTTTAGTCCCACCGTCAAATCCTTGTTAACTGCCGTTGCAACTCCGTCAACGATTCCGTTAAAGCCAAAAACGACTTCATTTTGTAATTCTCATTTAATCAAAAACGACTTCGTTTCATGAGGTCATTGGTTCGATCCTCCCTCCCTACACTTTTTTGATTAAACGAGAATTACAAAACGACGTCGTTTTTGGCTTTTACGGAATCGTTGACGAGGATTTGACGGTGGGACTAAAATGGCTTTCTCAACGCAAAGTTCGGTCTTAAAAGCGAAAGTCAAGATTCGTTGGGTCTTTGATTGGCGCTCGATGGAATTGGGGCTTTAAATGGCGTTTTGTGAAAAGTTGAGGATTTTTATGGCCTTTTTCTCTTTGTTAAATATAGGCAAATTTCATAAAAAGCATGCAACAACGGGTTAGGCTTTACTTGGGCCTCTTTGAAAGCCCATCGATCAAACGACGTGTTGTAATTTGTAAATGAGAACGTTCTGGTGCACATAGAGGATAATTTAGGAAATATCCAGAAATTTCGGGTCCGATTGTCAAATCGCGTATCGTCGTGTTCAAAACGAAACAACCTAAACGCGACATTTCTCTCTTTTCCAGTTGTGATCTGTGACTGTAAGATTGTGAAATCAATGGCGGAACTCGAAAGATTAGGAGGAATCTCACTCAGTTTTCCGGTGAATGAGGATGATACCGTGGTGACTCCATCGCCTAAGACTCTTCCCCGGAGGCTTCGTCGTCGTCTTCTGGAACCGAGAAGCACCATCTCCGCCGAGGACCTTGATTCTAAACTCAAAGAAGCTGATCTTCGGCGACAGGTAATCTTAAAGTTTCTTTTTTGGCTCAGCGAGAGCAGAACCGATTTATGGAAACGTTGCGTCATTTTGCAGCAATACTATGAGTCGCTATCGAGCAAGGCACGACCTAAGTTGAGAAGCCCGAGGTCGGCACCGGCACGTATGGAGGAGCTAAATCAGAAACTTGAATCTAAGCTTAATGCTGCTGAGCAGAAGAGGTGAGATGGGTCACTTATATGTCTCCACTTGAGAACTAATTCAAACTTGTTCATGTAACGCGTATTTTCTTGAGTGATAGGTTAAGTATTCTTGAAAAGGAGCTAGCTCGTTTGGCGAAGCTTGATGAAGCAAGACAAGCTGCAAAGAATGGACTTGAGCAACGGGTTGAGAAGCAGCGTGATGAATTAGAGTTCAGAAGGCGGAACAAAATAGGTTGCTTCTCTTTAAAGCTATGGCACTACGAAGGGACGTGAAGAGACAGCGAGCTGCGCAGAGCTTGATGCAGAAAGCAATTCAGGAGAATAGGTATAAGGAAACTGTGCGTGCTGCAATTTATCACAAAAGAGCAGCTGCTGAGAGTAAGCGGATGGGAATTCTTGAAGCAGAAAAGAGAAGAGCAAAAACAAGGTTGACACGGGTTTATGGGGTTGCTAGTTCTCTCAAGAATCAAAAGGAGGCTGAAAGAAGAAAAATGAAAGACCGTCTTGAAGAGCGGCTTCAAAGGGTATGTATAAAGTTTCAAGCCTTTTCCCTGGAAACCATTTTCTTTTGAGATTTTATATTTGTAAATGGTTGTAGTTATCATTATTGGTCTGGCTTTTGTTAGGCCAAAAGATTAAAAGCACAGTATATGAGGCGAAGGAGAAGCATGGACAGCTGCGCACATCTAAGGTCCGAAACACTGCGAAAGCAACAAGAGCATCTTGTGAAGATGTTAGAAATGTACGGATTTCCCCTTTCAAATTTTCTCCGATGTTTTAATGTGCCTTACTTTGAAGAGTCTGATTGTGATTTTACATCTCAGATATTGGAGGAGATTTTCAAAATACAAGAAATCTACTTTTGTTCTCGCTAAGGCCTTTCACGGGCTGGGGATTAGTGAAAAGTCCATTGAATCAGTTCCATTTGAGCAGCTTGCCCTTCAAATCAACGCAGCTTCTGTAATACAAACAGTGAAACAACTGCTTGATCGCTTGGAGTTTCGACTCACTTTAGCTCAGTCATCCACTGTGGAGAATATTAATCATCTTCTTAAGCACATCTTTCCCCCAGCTCAAAGGGGAAACCCATCCAGTTCCGTGAGCAAAGGCGATCAAAGTTCACCAAATTCTAGGAAGATGGGGTACCAAAAACTTAAAAAGATTGCGAGATACCCAGCTAGAATTTTTCTTTGTGCGTACATGATCAGGCAACATCCAGATGCGCTTTTCAGAGGAAGAGGTGAACATGAGATTGAACTATCAGAATCTGCAACCTATGTTATTGGGGAGTTTGAATTACTGGTAAAGATTATTTTGGAAGGACCAGAAGAATTTACCTCAGAAAACAATGTATCTTTGGTAGCTCTATGCCCAAAAACATTTAGATCTCAGCTAGAAGCATTTGATAAAGCTTGGTGCTCGTACCTAAAGAAATTTGTAGTTTGGAAAGTGAACGATGCTAAGCTTTTAGAGAATGATTTAGCCAGAACTCAAGAGCCAGAGCTATCTGAGGTGTCGAGACACATGTCTTCTGCTATGAATAAAAAACCGGTACTTCCCATTTCTCCTCCCATTATCATTTACTTTAATTGATTCTGTCTACATGAACCCAAACTTGGCTTATTATGTTTACAATTATCTTAATAGCAGACCATACTGAAGAGAATGACTGTCCTTTTTTATGCCTTTTCAGCTGAAAGCATCTTCCCCAACTAATCGTGCTTTAACTAATCATGCTTTCGTGGAAACTTCTCGACCACGAGGATCTAAAGCAGCTGCAGACTTGCTTCGTCCATCTTCCACTTCTGTTGACTCAATGAATTTCCCGCGGTCTTTGAACTCTGGTAATAATATCGATTGGCATAACCTTTAAAGGTCACAAAGTATATGGCAAGTCTTCAATCTAACACAAGTTTTCTCTATCAGGAAGCGAGGACATTTCTACTCCAAACATGACTGGTCACAGATTTGATGCAGTGTTGGGCAATGAGAACGAAGTGATCGTAAATGAAATTGTCCATGACAATAGTAGTAGTTTTTCTGATAGCTTCGAAACTAACACTGGGGATACAAGCGACCTTCAGGTTCCTAGATATTATTTCAATAAGGCTGTGAATATGCTAACTTCACCATTTTGGTTTATTCAATTGCACTATAATATTATGAACTTGACTTGTATATCTTTACTCTGGTGATATCCCAGGTGAAGGTTAGGGAAACAATGGAAAAGGCTTTCTGGGATGGCGTCATGGAATCCATGAAGCAGTCGCAGCCCGACTTCAGCTGGGTTCTGAAACTCATGAAAGAAGTCAGGGAGGAACTATGTGAGATATCTCCCAAAGATTGGAGACAAGAGATTGTTCAAACTATCGATACGGATGTTCTATCGCAGGTGCTTGTTACTACAGCCTTCCCTTTGTTGTTGGTGCAACAGATTTGATATGTACTTAATGTATTATTGTCTTGGCATGATTCAGTTACTGGCTTCTGGGAACGTCGAGATGAGTTATCTTGGGAATATTCTAGAGTTTTCCCTTGGCATTTTGCTGAAACTCTCTGCTCCAGCCAGTGAAGAGAAAATCAAGACAACTCACCATAAATTAATGACAGAACTTGGAGAGATAGTTCCAACTGAGGGCCAGTCGAATTCGTCATATGCAGTCTTAATGGTTAAGGGGCTACGCTTTGTTTTGCAGCAGATTCAGGTATGCCCGTATATTCTTCGTCCTACTATGGGGCATAATAGCTTATCGTTTTTGAGCTTTCTGCATAACATGAACTTTGAGATAGAAACTTGTAGATGGGTATGATAGTTTAATGTTCTAAACAGAGAAGAGCATAATGTTTCTCAAGTAGCTACCAACAGTCGAACGTAATTTCTCCATAATCTTTACAAACATTACTATAATAAACGTCCTCTTTCATGTATTACACTGATTTAAACACCGTTACTAATTCCTATTTAAGTTTCTTTATCCTTGCACTAAACGAAATCCGACCTGGGACTAAACTCTGGTTGTGCATTTTCATGTCATACATCTTCTTACTTGCAGATTCTAAAGAAGGATATCAGTAGAGCTCGTTTGAAGCTCTTGGAGCCACTTCTAAAGGGACCTGCTGGTCTGGAGTATCTGAAGAAGTCATTTTCCAATCGGCATGGTTCCCCGGACCAAGCGTCGTCCTCTCTACCGGTGACGAAGCGTTGGCTTCTTAGTGTTCGAGGAGAGGCAGAGAAGGAGTGGAAAGAACACAGAGATGCTCTTTCTGTCGTCACAAGTAACCACCCTGAATCATCGGGCCTCCCTTCAACCACTATGCGAACGGGAGGCTATGTATCCTCTGTTTCAAAAGTCAGTACTCCTTCCTCACCATTTCCAGGTTTGCTTTCAATCTATTAACTTTAATCTCATCTATATGGATATGTATGTATATATAAATTTTTGAAATACCCTCTTTAGTGAACACAAACCACCTGGTAGAACTCAACTGTAATTCCAAACTTGTCCCCACATATAAATAAATACAACTTATTGGACAACTATTAAAGATGGTTAGTTAATAAGCTATTAGTTCTAGAATCGGCTGTTGAATGACCCTAAACTATGCTAATATCACGTCTTGGTGTATCCACCTTGGTCGTTTGTCAATTTATGTGATCAGAAGTGTATGTCGGTGATTTTTGTGTTGCAGGAATTGAACTGTCAGAGTGCAAAGGAGAATCTGTGGATCTTCTTGTTCGTTTTGGCTTGTTAAAAATGGTGAGCGAAATTGGTGGTCTTACTATAGAAACTATCCCTGAAACATTTCAACTTAACCTCTTTAGGCTAAGAGCCATTCAATCCCAGATCCAGAAAATTATTCTAGTCTCCATCAGGTCAGTAGTGATAAAACGTACCCTTCTCTCATTCAGGATGATGATGGTATAACCATCATATTAACTGCTCTGTTTTTTTTTTCCTTTTAGTGTGTTGATCCTCCAACAAACACTTGTAAGCGAAAACTCAGCCCCGGTTGACATGGAGATCATTACATGGACTTGCACTAACCGGCTTTATGAGATGCTAGATGCAAAACCTGATGCAGGTCTTTCAGAAATCATGGAGACACTCTCCGAGCTTCTTGATTCACATGATGCAGAGACAAGGAAACAAGTAATCGCAAGCATGCTTGTGAAAAGCTTACAGGCAGGTGACGCTGTGTTCAGGCGAGTATCACAGACGATATACCTAGCCACAAGAGCCGCTGTTTTGGCGGGTAACAACTCAAAGAGAAAGCAGTTGGTGGAAACAACGCTAAGAAGAATCGGAGCAGCTTCTCTTTCGGACAAGGTCATAGAGATTTCAGACATTCTGGTTCTTGTGGCAAATGTGTCACGTAGTGTTCATGGACTGTGGTACGAAGAATTGCTGAAGAAACCAAACTGAATTCAAAAGCCTTGTTTGTGTGGGTGAAACTCTGGGGTTTGTGTACGGTTGAGTCATTAAAATTTAAGCTAATGTAGATAAAGAGTCATAACGACACCACGTTTGTATTTAAAGTTAAACTGTTACATGTGGAACAGAAATTATATAGCCTGTAATACAATATGCTTTACTTACAAGTATTTCGCTTTACCCTTTTGCGATGGATTCCAATAAACCGAGTATTATTTCAATTTGAACTGTGGCTCGTTCATATTGGCATCAAAATTGGTTCTAACACCACTTAAATTGGTTCCGATGACAATACGAACAAAGTGCTGTTGAAACAATGTCCCCACTGACAATTGCCTGATGCAACACTAAAGGAAAGCTGTTTTTGTGCGCGGTAATATATTTGATTATTTGAAAAACAACTAAAACTTAAAGTGAAAGAATAAATTTTCTGTAAAACCCTTTCTTTCAGAAGTTCAAATTTTGGTTTATTATCAAATTTTTTTTTTTTTATAATTGTTTATTATCAACTTTTGCCATGCATTTAGTTTAATATCATTTTGACATATTCTCTTGGTATTGTTGTTTATTTTCAATGGTATTAGAGTATTTCCATCAAGGGGTTCTTGATGAGGTTCTAAGAATATATATAATATACACAAACTATTTATATTATTTGGAGTTCTCAAAAGCTAAGAACCTCATCCAAAAACATTTTCAAAATTTCTCAAATGAGTAATTTTTTGGGTGTGCTTCATATATTTTGAGAACCCCTCCATTATAATTCATTATAATTTTTTTTTTTTAAACCCCTCAATGGAGATGATTTTAGCTTCTCTTTCGCGTGAAAAAAAAAGAATTTCTCTTTCCATTCTTTTTTTAAAGAAAGCACTATAAAAATTCATAATAACAACACTAAATACTTAGATTACATATTTCATGGGTCTATTATTCAATCTTTTTAATTCATATAGTTATTCATTTTAATTTTTTTTCCCTAGTGATATAAGTTCCATTTCTTCAACTGATTTAGTTTCATCCAATAACGGAGAAACACATCCATATACAAATAACTTATTCTAAAAACACGCTATATTGGTAAATTCAACAATAAACTGATTAGTGAGAATTATTTTCAAAATATATGAATATCTTAATATATTGGTATTCAAAATGAGTATTCCGGTACCCGTTCTGATTCGGATCGGGTATTTCAGGTTTTTTGGTTTAGGAGTATAGAATCCGTTTGGGTATTTTCTAGTTTCGGGTAGGGTTTGGTTCGGATTCAGTTTGGTTCGATTGTAAATAAAGAATCGAATTAGTTCGGGTTCGGGTTCGGATCCGGGTTTTTAACGTCAAAAATCCAAATTATTTATATATATTTTTTTTTTAAGAAAACAGTTAAACAATACACCTAAATTTGTTTTTTTTTTTATATCTATATATACAAATAAACCAAAAAATAGCAAATAAAAATTGTAGAATTTACCGAAAATAATTGAATAGACCAAACCTATAACCAATATATATGTAACTATTTATGTGTTTTATATAATTTTCTGATATTTCGGATATCTCGGTTTGGGTTCGGTTCTTCAGGTCTAAGATTTTAATACCCGTTCAATATTTTAAAAAATCGGATCGGGTTCGGTTCGGGTAATTTTAGGCAGGTTCGGTTCAGGTTTTCGAGTTTAGTGCTTAGAAATACTTGTTACAAAAATTCTTAGTATCGCTTTAGTCAGATTTGTCAAATAGAAGAACAAACAAATATATGCAAAAAAATTAATGTATTTGTTTTTTTTTTTATTAGGGTGGGTTTGAAAAGGGAAAATTGCAAAATTAACAAGTTTGCATCACAATATTAGAAATTAGCAGTCTAAACTGGTGAACTAGAAAATTAGCAGTAGTCAATCAAAATAAAAAATGGATATCAATAGATGATTTTTTCTTCGGGAAGGAACAACTCATCTATGTTATTTTCAGATGTGATAATAACGTGAACGAAAAAATTTAGAGAAAATTGAGGATTGTAATTAAACAATATCAATTTTTTTTCTTTTTGTACTTCAATAACTCTCTTATCCGCAATAAAAGAAGACATATATAGTGATTGTCGTCGGATTAACGAAATTTCTCTTTATTTTCACCAATTTTCTTCCTTCCTTTGTTTTCTCCTTCTCGATATTCAACTAAATCAATCTTTTGCTATTTAACCATAATTTTGGTAAAAATAAAATAAAATTTTCCTAAAAAATGGATTATTTTTTAATCGAAACAAAAATATACACAACAACTTACAGCAAAAAATTGGATATTGGTAAATCTACATTTCCAAATAGTTAACTATTTTTATAATATCTAAATGACTATGAGAATATAGTCATATTAGTGTTTATGAATACATGTAGCTCTCCCTAGTTTTCCTCCTTGTTGTGATTTAGCTTCGGAGACCGGCGTGCGGTGGCTTTCTCAGCGCCGACGTCGGTCTCCACACTGCTCTGTGCTTTTTCTCTTTTAGCTCTTGGTGTTGTTTAGTGTTGCGTTTAGGAAGTTAGGGGTTGCGTCTGGGTTTAGATTTAGCCCGACGATGTTATGGATCTTTCATGGTTTTGTTGGATTAGGGTGTGGTTGCTCCGGATCTTAGATCGACGGGGCTTAGGTCCCAGATCTTGTTCTCAATTCCTAGATCTATTTTCACTCCTTCTGGGTTCCTCGGATGTGAGTGGCTCGTTGGGAGGGTTTGGCTCCAGTGGTCTCTTTGAGATGGTTGGTATCAAACTCCTTCCTCTACCCGCGTGCCTCCCTCCTTCTGGTGAACTTGTCAACTGGTGTTTTTGTCAATACACTGAACAACTTCGTCTCACGGCTTCTGGGTTGGTTTATCGTTTCAAGGCTCTTGGTCCCTGTTGAAAGCTCTCCATAGTCCACTCAGGTTCGATTTAGCTCTTCTCTCCTTCTGTGAGCGTGGTGTTACTTGGGTGGTCCAAATCGCTCCTTGTCTCTACACTATAGACTCGATCGAGGTCTTCTTGGTTCAACATGTTTATGTTCAGGGTGCTTACGTTGCTTCTCTTGTGTCAACTCCGTCTCTGGAAGATTGGTTCATTGTTGGATCAGTCTTGCCTTTTCATAAAGCTAAGGAACATTCAATTTGAGAGGTATAACTAATTTGCATAGGAGGATTTAGCTCGTTGTGGTGGTTATGGTTCCCACGTTGTGCGATGCTGTCTTATTCGGTTCCTTAGGGTCTCCATGGTCTCTGTCTCCTGCCTCGTTTAGTGTATGCTTCTTCAGGCCGTCTTAAGTTGTTGTGTTGTGCAGGTGTTTAAATTGTGATTACATCTAGTTTTCAGGGTTCATTGATCTCTCTTGTTTCCCTCTTTTGGGCTTAGTTTTCGGGGTATATAATCCGCCGGCTTTGTGTAAAAAAAATGTATTTTACCTTGTTTAATAAACTTTGATCAGATGGAAAAGAAAAAAAAATACATGTTGATCGGCGAACACTGTTACAACAAGTCTCGTAAAAGGGGAAAAAGACAAATCTATGAAATTGGAGATATACCCAATGTAGTCATATAGATGAATACTTAAGACATTTATATCTTACTCATTACACCATGTATATTTACTAATTGTTGGATGCTTGATAGTTGAAACCTTCAACCATTATAGTCACGTAGATGACTATATAAAATATTTGTATTTAACAACTTCTACCAAGTAGTTAGATGATTACATGTCCGATATTGGAAAACCCAAAATATATCACAGAACTTAAAACTTTCTCTCTCTCCAGAAGCTTTCCTTTATTTCTTGTTTTTTTTAAGACAACTTTTTAGATCTACTTTTTTTCGCCAGTAAGGCTCTTGCCCGCGTTGTTCTGAGGCTGTTGTCCGCACTGTGCAGTTTAGCTGTAAATTTGTTTTCTGGTTTTCTATTTTGGCTTCTTCGGATTCTCTTCCACCCTTTTTCGATTTTTTTCTTTTCCATATTTTAGTACGGCATGTTTTCTCTCCTGCCGTCTTTGTAATCATTTGACTCTTCAGATCTACAAAGAAGATGTCGACTCCCAGAGTTTAATCATAATCTTGTTCTGTCGGTTTACTTAAATCTTCTTCCACGTGAGAGTAAATCTCTACTCTTCTGTGATGATACGATATAGAGTATAGTTTCTCCTCGTTCAAAGTTTTGAGGTGTTGCAAGTTGATTGGATCAGTCGATGAAGATTTGGTACCACTGGCCGAGTTGAGCAGTGTCCCAATGAATTCTCTGAATCCAATTACCTGATGCTTTATAAAATTCGACAATTCCAGATGAGTTTTGATTATCTATACGGATGACTTGCGAAAGGTTCATCCAAAGTTACCAAAAGCCCTTCTTGGCACTGGTTTTTCAACGGTAGAGAAACTCAGAATGAGGCGATGGAGAACCAGAGAAAATTCTAGATGCTTTTTCTCAGTCACCAACGTGACCCTACATTTAATTAATTATGCATGTGTAAATTAGGTTAATCTGTGTTTTCCATGTTTTCTTTGGGCTTGAGCTTTATGTAACTTTTGAAAATATTGGCTTAAAGNGGTTTAAAGCTTAAAAAACTACTTGGGGGAAAAAAAAAAAAAAAAAAAAAAGAAACTTGAAAACCCCAAATCAATATAGCTAAGTTTAGCCCTGAGCATTCAAATAAGGGTTTGGTTCCGGTTCGATTTCTTCAGGTATTCGGGTATTCGGTTCCAAGGCTTTAGGATCCATAACGGGACCGACCATATTTCAATTCGGTTCCGGTTCGGGTAGTGTTTGGTTCGGATAGTTAAAATGAGAACTATAAAAATAACTGAAAAACTTTTGGATACAATTCGGTTCAGGTAAAGATCCGAAGAACCGAAAGAACCGAAAGAGAACCGAAAAAAAACAAAAGAAATTTCTCTAAGTTAAAGACTTAAACAAACAAACTTTACATAAAGACATAAAAACATAAGTTTCGTAAACATTACAGACCCAAAAGTATCAACTTAAGTTACTAAATGTGATGGCACAAGTCTTGGTATTACAAGTTCACAAAAGTAAAGTCACAAGAGTACTGAGTACATAACTCTCAGACTTAGAGTGTTCAAACTTCAAAGACAACACAACCCAAAAGAAATAACATAAATTGAGTACAAGCCATACTAATTCCTCCAAGATCCATCTTCAAGATCCATCTTCAAATTGAGACTCCAAAAAGAACTTATGTAGCTACTCTACTTGAAAAGACCACATGAATAAATTGTTAGAAAGTTACATGACATATTCACATGTATTAAGACAACATAAAGACGAAATAGTAAAGAAAGTGTGTAGGAATTACCTATGTAATCATTGAACTTCAAGCTGCTTGGTCCTCGTCCATCATCTTACAATCCAAATTCTGCAAAAGGATATATATCAGACTTCCAAGTTTGAAGTTTTGAACTTAGAAATTCAGAAACATATTCATTGAAAGTCACTTGAAGAATAAAAAATACCTTTCTGGAGCCTATCTTGTAACTCAATATTTGCTAGCAGCTCCGCATTAGTTACCACACCTCTCTCATTCATCTGAATCTCACACTTGAGCCATTGCTTTGAGCACATCAAAACTTCTAATGTGGCATGTGTCAGACAACTCCTATAAGGGTCCATGATGCGGCCACTAGTGCTGAAAGCACTCTCTGATGCCACATAAGACACTTGCATTGCAAGTACATCCCTTGCAATTTCGGACAACACATGAAACTTTGGAGCATTCAGCCTCCACCACCTAAGGATATCATACTCTACTCCTTTAAGTAACTTAGGGTTTTCTACTGATTCCCTAAGATAAAGATCTCACTCATCAGATGCATCTTGAACTTCTTTCTTATTGAGCATCTCTTTATACATGCACCCCAGACTTTCGTAACCTTGCATTTCATCCTCATCCTCATCAAGCTCAACTTGTACTGACCTAAGGTTTTCTTGGGAATAAGAACTATTTTCAGATGGTCTAGTCCTTGAAGATGCACCAGCAGAGAGAGAGATGTTGTTCTTGAACTCCCAGTTCCAACACCATACTTAATGTTGTACTCCTCAAACAGCCTACGCATCACATCCATCACAAAATCATGTATCTCCTTACCTACTCCACTATCCTTTCCATACAACTTTTCAAAACAATGCACTGCAAACTGCATCTTCTTTCTAGGGTCGAACACACTAGCTGTAATTAACGGCCTATTAATCTCTTAATACCAAACGAGTACTTGTCAAACTTAGCTCTCATGGCATTGGCCTTGGACCTCAACTCCAGATCAGAACTATTACTAAGCCTAACCAGGTTCTTCTATATGGTACATATCTCAACATAAGACTTATAGCTATACAGGCTAGATGATGCATACACTACTAAGGTTGAATGGTAGAAATTGACAAGAAATTGTACCAACCTCTCCATGTGTCCCCAGGTGGTCCTACCCTTTGGTTTCCATCTTTGTCCTCCTCCAGAAAGTAGTCATTGTAGAGCTTGTCTTCATTTTCCATCCTACCAAATGCCTTCTTGAATTTGTTAGCTCTGGTTAGCATGAGATAGGTGGAATGCCACCTGGTTTTGCAGTCTAGACTCAAGCTCCTCTACTGACTTTCTTCCCTACCTCAACTTTAGACTTAAAAGACTCCATCCACTAGATTCTCTTTCTTTTATTTGCGAGATGAATGGATTTCATTTGTGCAGCTAAATTATGGTTATATTAATTAGATAGAAAGCTAAAATTGCTTATTTACTTGTGTGTTTATATATATTATATAAGTTAAAATTTTCATATGGCTTTACTTTTTTTGTTTAAGCTTTATGTATTTTTTTTCTTTTAAATTTTACGTCGTTTATTCGTTTAGGTCTAAGTGTGTAAATATAATTGAAGGAGCTATCATATGAATAATAATTTCGCACACATAACACGATCTCAAATTTAAGTTGATCGCATTTGAACTTTATATACTAAGATAATAATATATCAAAAATCCAGAGAGATGTTAGGCAACGGTGTTTCCTAAGTTAGAGTCTCTTTTCAAAGGAGTTTTTAAAAAAGAGTAGAGTTGGGCATGGTCCTACCTTTGGTAATTTTTGGTCTGAAAATGTACTAATTCTTAAAATTTTAAATACTTGTACTTAAAATTTTAAATACTAGTACATCTATGTAGATATATCATTACAGTGGTGGTTACAACTGACAAGAAAAAGGAAAGTAAAGGCATCTTTTGCTTTATTGGGACAGCTTTTGAGTTGTTAATTTTTGAGCCACATTGGATGCCCTTCTGTGACCATTCTCTCTACCTGAAAAACCCGCTAACAATATCTCCCTCTGTCTCTGTCTCTGTCTCTGTCTCTTTCCTTTTCTTAAACATGTCTCACTCTCAAGATTCTCCCACTAGCGCTACTTCGACCGCCGAGGATCCAATGCCGAAACCTCCCCTTTCTCCGTCCCAGCCAGAATTATCGGAGCCACATTTAGAGATGCCTGAGACGGAGACAGAGCCAGTTCAGAAACAGATGCTGGAGCAGCGGAAAAAGTACACAGAGGTAGCAGACTGGACAGAGCCTGAACCACCGGACGCGGCGTTGTTAGAAGCTGCAGCTTCCGTACCTGAACAACCCTCTGTGGAATCTAGATCGTTGGCTGAAATGATGACCAAAGAAGAAGCTGAAGATAAACCAGTGATTCACATTCCTCGTAACCGAGGCTCTTTCAAAGAAGAAACCAACAGGATCTCCGACCTCTCAGAACTCGAGCTAGATGCTCTTCACTCCCTCCGAAGCATCCTTCAAGAATCCAGCACTCCCCTAAACTCCATTTGGGGTGTGCCCCTTCTCAAAGACGACCGAAGCGACGTCGTTTTGCTGAAATTCTTGAGAGCCAGAGATTTCAAACCCCAAGAAGCCTACTCCATGCTTAACCACACTCTCCAATGGAGAACTGAGTTCAACATCGAGGAGCTTCTTGACGAAAACCTCGGAGACGATTTAGACAGGGTTGTGTTCATGCAAGGACACGACAGGGACAACCATCCCGTCTGTTACAACGTCTACGGTGAGTTTCACAACAAGGATCTTTATCTCTACACCTTCTCCGACGAGGACAAGAGAGAACGGTTCTTGAGATGGAGGATTCAGTTTCTTGAGAAGACTATAAGGAACCTTGATTTTGTACCCGGTGGGGTTTCCACCTTCTGTCAAGTAAACGATCTCAAGAATTCTCCGGGACCTGGTAAGTCTGAGCTCAGGTTAGCCACTAAGCAAGCTCTTCACCTCCTTCAAGACAATTACCCTGAGTTTGTCTCTAAGCAGGTATCAAATGTTTTTTATTTTTGTGTTTTTATGATTGCTCAGATCAGATCTGATAAACTAGAACCTTTGAATTTTATCATCAGATATTCATCAACGTCCCATGGTGGTACCTTGCCTTGTATAGGATTATTAGTCCTTTCATGACTCAAAGGTCAAAGAGCAAACTCGTTTTTGCAGGTCCTTCCAGATCTGCAGAAACCCTCTTCAAGTAATTCCCAAAATGTTTGTTTTTCTAATTGTTTTCCACAACTATTTTGCAAGTGTAAAGCCACCCTCTTATCTTTGATAGGTACATATCACCACAACATGTCCCTGTCCAGTATGGTGGACTAAGTAGGGATAACTGTGATTGTAACTCGGATTTCACCCACGATGATCCTGCTACCGAGATTACCATCAAACCAACCACCAAACAAACCGTAGAGATTATAATTTACGAGGTGAGAACCTTTTGTAGCAACATGCTCTCTAGATTATAAATTGTGCCTGAAACACTTTGTGTGCAGAAATGTACCATCATGTGGGAGATAAGAGTTGTTGGATGGGAGGTCTCGTATGGAGCAGAGTTTGTGCCGGAGAACAAACAAGGATACACAGTGATCATTCAGAAACCGAGGAAGGTGGCTGCGAAAGATGAACTAGTGGTTTCTCAAAGCTTCAAAGTTGGAGAAATTGGCAAGATTACGCTAACTGTAGATAACCCGAACTCGAGCAAGAAAATGCTTATCTACAGGTTCAAGGTTAAACCTACGCCTTGTTAGTAGCAAAAGCTGCATCTTTTCTTAGATTGAAACCTCATCGTGTGATTGATTGTTGGTTGTAATTTCTTTTCTTTTCTACGTCACCGACTTATAATGCTTCTTCCCGCTTGTGTGTTCTGTTTGCTAAATTCTTTGATTTTATCTTCTATTGCTCTCATATTTTTTGACTTTTTGAGTGTTGAATGAAGTATAAAGGAAATCAAGTATCCGTTTTCAAGAATTATCTTCAATTTCAGATGGAGAAATACCTGAGAAGTAGAAGCTGGTTTTAGGTATGTTGAAAGCTAAGCCAGAATAACATTTATTAAGTCATATCCAAGCTCCTTGTTATCAGACTCAGACCCTTGCTCCCCGATTTTGTACTGGTGGAGAATGTCCGTTTGACTTCAGAAACAGTCCATGGTTATCAAATGAATAAAGGGCTAAAAATATTACTATCAAAGTGGATATGACTAAGAAGTAAGAACATCTCCAATCGATTCCTATATTTTTTTACTTTCAAATAGAAATAGAGTTGAATTTTTCGCCAACCCATTACTCTATCTTTCAAGTTTCAATCTAAAAACAAATATATTATCATTCTCATTTTATTATAAAATTTATAACATTCTTTTATTTGTCAAAATTACAAATTCTACCCAAATGTTTTAGAGAAATTTTCTCAAATACCAATCACTTTTTCAAAACTACAATTTTTTTTTTTTTTTTTTTTCAAAAATACCATTTTTAGGATTTTAAGTACGTTTAGGTTTCTAGGATTTAGAGTTAGTGTTAAAACTTTAGGGTTTAGGTTTAGTGTTTAATAACTATTTGTTTTTAAGGTTTATGATTAATTATTTTAGGATAGATTTTAGGGATTTTAGAGTAAAACCCTTTTTAATGTTTATGATTTTAGGATTTAGTGTTTTAACCCTAAACTCTAGATCATAAACCATGAAATCCTATAAAACATTTCAAAACATTTTGGTGAATTACATTAGAAATTTATGAACGTGATGATGACGGCATAAATTTCGTGACACTTTAATTATTTTATGGATGCTTGGGGTGGCTAAACAAAATCTCATTTGATTAATGAAAAGATTTGGAGAATTTCAAAAATAAAAAGTTTTTGTGTGTTGAATCGATGATTCAATGAGCTTTTTTGGGTAAGTTTTCGGGTAGAAGACTCTGGTGATGATCGATCGGTTGGTTACTTCTTAAATCATCTAATTTGATCTTTTATTAAGCACATGCTTCATTTGGTTTCTAAAATGACATGTCTTCAGTGTTTCAAACATATAGCTTCAACCACAAATTTGATTGACTTGATTCACTTGTAAACGAACGATACATGGCTATATATTGTCCAAATTTCAGTTTCATTAAATTTGTGTAAGATGTAGTTGTTAAGAGTTGCGTATTTGTATTTTGTCCCCTCTTAGGTTCGTTTCGCCTCAATAACAAAATACCGAAATACTAAAACCACAATTATTATATGAATTGGGGAAGTGTGGGTGTTATCACTAGCAAGATTTATCTCGATACATAACCGGTTTGACTTCCCTGAGCTCTGATACCACTATGTAACGTCTCGTCCACCCCTACTAGTGGGTTACCCATCCCTACACCGGGTTCATGGGCTCCACCACTGATTTACTGACCCTGCAATCACCACGTGACATTTTCCCGTGTTCGTGTTCGATCCTCACTCACACGGGCCTGCAAATCACTTCTCAGGAGGTCGCTCATCCTTTCATCACTCTAGCGTAAGCACCCTTAACCCTCGAATTCTTTCATGGAAGTGACTCGAAAAAGGTAAATATAATTTGGTGACATAAGTAGCCAAATCATTCCATTTAAACTCTATTCAAATAGGCCGGACCAAAGATGTTACAACTCGGTTCGCCTGACATGGTTGAGTAACGAGATGATTTGATCGGCGAGCACATCTACGATTCGCGGACACCATGACAGTTAATCGCCACATAGTGTGATCTCGTTTGGGTAGAGTTTGACAACAACAATTGTTATTCAACGGGAGTCATAATGATGTGGTCCATGATCATGCAAGACTAAATCCGGCTTAGTCCTAACTCTAATCCTAACTAAGTGATCAATCAATAGCCTAATTGATCAGTCAATAGCAATAACATTTCGTACAATAGCTATATCTCGTCTGGTTGGTGAAAGGTAGGAGTAATTATCCGACTTTGTTAACCATCACAACATCTATGACCATGCATAAATCTTTCGCTATTAAACAAGCGGTAACAAACATTAGCTTTGGCAATGCACGAACATCCTTGGATGCAATTAGTAACTTAGCAATGCATTAACGATTTACATTTTCTTCCTTGGCAATTAAATTAGATAGAAAGATGTCAAAAAGAAAATACAGTGTTGACTACAAGGATGTTGTCTTTTGCTGGGAGACTACAATTGTTAAGATCAGTTTTGTCGAGCATTGCAAACTTTTGGATGAATGCTTTCTGTCTCCCTAGTAAATGTTTGAAGGAGTTAGAGAGCTTGTTTTCTGCATTCTTATGGTCAGGACCTGAACTGAATAGTAAGAAGGCGAAAGTTGCTTGGACAGATGTTTGTAGACTTAAATCAGAAGGTGGACTTGGGTTACGGCAGCTTAAGGAAGTGAACAGAGTGATGTTTTTGAGACTGATTTGGCGTATATGCTCAGGAAACTCTCTGTGGGTCAACTGGATTCAAATGTATCTGATACAAAAGAGCTCATTCTGGTCTATTAAAAGTACTACAACAAAAGGATCATGGATGTGGAGAAAACTGTTGAGCTGCAGAGTTCTTGCTAGGGATTTTCATCACATCTCTGTGGGTAATGGGTTAACTACATTTTTTTGGCATGATCATTGGTCTCCTCTGGGCAGATTGTGGGATTCATGGGGTCAACGAGGATGTATTGATTTAGGTATTCCATATCATGCTGTTTTATCAGATATTTTACCTAGAAGAGGAAGATGGCATAGACACCACATGTATGCACAAATTGAGGATGAGTTGCAGAAGGTTACGCTGATGGAATCCGAGGATATTCACCTCTGGAGGTCAAAAGGAGGCATATTTAAACCCAGTTTCTCATTTGCTGATACTTGGAACCAAATTAGAGGACAAGGGCCTGGTTTGAACTGGGATAAAGGAATCTGGTTTGCACATTCCACTCCAAAATTTTCTTTTAATACCTGGCTTGCAATGAGAAATAAGCTCTCTACTGGTATCATGATGCGATTCTGGAATTCAAGGGTGGTGGTGAATTGTCAGTTCTGTTTTGCAGATCTTGAGACAAGGGACCACCTGTTTTTTGATTGCACGTATTCTCAGGTTGTTTGGGGTAATCTGGCTAAGGGTCTTCTTGGTCGGCGTTACTCATGTAATTGGAGAGTATTATCAGAAATGGTCTTGGCACCAGGGGGAAATAGGGTGTATCAGTTTCTCTTGCGATACACTTTTCAAGCTACGATCTACTTTCTCTGGAGGGAAAGGAATTGTAGAAGACATGGTGAGAAGCCAATTGCTGCTAATGTTCTAGTTCAGATTATTGATTCAGTGGTTCGTAATAGGATAGCTTCTGTGAGGAAGGAGGATACCAGAATGCAAGAGGCTCTCATTTCTTGGTTTGGAGCAAGGCAGCAATAGATTCATAAGTTAGTAGTTAGCTGTACAGTTTCAGAAGTTAAAGTAGGAGTTGTTGTTTAATTACTTGTGCAGATTGTAAATGTTTTGGGGCTCTTAGGGGCTTTTCTTTTGAATAAAATTTAACATTCTATTCAAAAAAAAAAAAATTTTGATTTGGTAACAAAAAGATACATGTTGTGAAACTTAGAAATTTTATTAATCACTGGAATGTATATATAGAGTAC
>OVAF01000359.1:0-45059 GCA_900406245.1 Odontarrhena argentea | reverse complement strand
TGTTCTAGGGTTTTGAATGTTATTTTGGGCTTTTATACATGGTTGGGTTTAATTATTATTTTTCGCAAATGGATCATAGAGAAATCCATACGGGCTTTTGATGACATGGAATAACGACCAATCAAATTAAAATATTTTTAATGAAAAATAGAAGAATCATCGAGAGGATGCCACGTAGGACAATGTGCCTCGCATTTGTATATAAAGATATATATATATATATTTATTTATTTATTTATTTATTTACTTAAGAATACTGTTTTAGTGACATTATTTATTGGTGTAATTACTCTAGACCTGTTCAGATCAGACTATATCATTAAGAACCAAACCAAATCATAATTTACTGTACCAAATCAAAACCATATAAAAATTAAATAAGTTGAGATATTAAACCCAACCAAAATAATTCTCGAATCAGCTAAACCGAACCAAATCAAACCAATTCCGATCGAGGGTAACTTTTATGGGTTTTCTTGTTTAGGAAGTAACTGAAAGGTTTCTTGTGAAAGAAGTAATAGACTGAGAGAAAACATGAGAAAGATATGAATACTTCGAATAACCCTAGTGAAGTCATTAGAGAGTGATGCGTTCTGAGTATACAAGGACAAGAAGAAGGAACTTCATTTATAGACACATCAAACCAGGCAAGTTGCTATAGGACCTATTGTTCATTACATTAGAATAACCATGAATCTTTGAATTCAGTCCAAAGATATGTTTGAAAATGCATGTTTGTTTCAATGTTTGAAGATCAGTGGCCTAGTCTCCTATAAATAAGGATCAAATTAATTCTCATTTGAAGGGTTTTTTTAAAAAAAAAACGTTGAAGGGATTCCCACTTTAACACCTTTCTAAGTCACCATAAAATTAATTAATTCAATATGTATCCAGTATAGCTCTCATTAATTTTCACATTTTGTATATAAAAGCTTTGTTAGACTAGACACCTTTGGAAGTTTATTATGTAGGGTTCGACACCGAAGACAAAAACACAATAGAACCAAATTAATATTTATTTTTGAGTTTTAAAACATTCAGAATAAATAAATGGATATGAAAGTATATGATTTTTAATTTTTGAATAAACTTTTTAGTATGTGAAACGCATATACAATTCTTAATTAAAAACGTTTAACGTTAGATGTAGGTTTTAAATTATTTGGGACAAAATGGAAGTATATAAATTTTCTCTACTATCAAGTTTTATCGAGGATATTATGGAAGATTAAGGTAGTTAAAAAAAAAACATAGAGTATTCTTTTTCAAATTTAAGAACATAGATATATAGGATATTTTTATCACATACAGAATAAGCTCACAATCTTTCCGTAAAATACATAACAAAGAAATGGAAAAAAGAACATATCAACACATAATAATATTAATAATATTAGAATGTATGCTTCATTTCATCAAACCATAAGATATTTTAGTTTCATCAATTTCAAGCTGAACATCTCTTACTAATGGTAACTCTAAGTCCATGCTTTATTGCCAATATAAATCCAAGAACTGGTTCAATCTTCTGCCCTTTGACAACCTGAATGTCATAGTTTTGTAGTATCTCCACTACCACTATTTTCATTTGAGCCATAGCTAAATGTTTACCTAGACAAGTTCTTGGACCAGTATTGAACGACAAAAACTTGGAGGAAGGCTCATGTTTCAAGCTCCCGTTCTCAGAAATCCATCTCTCTGGCTTGAATTGTAAGGCGTCTTCTCCCCAAACTGTTCTCATCCTCCCCAATGCATAAATAGATATGATAATCTTAGAGTTCGCATTGATTTTATGCCCACTTGGAAGCACATCTGATTCAATAGAAGACTTACGTCCAAAGGAAACCGGTGGATAGAGTCTCATTGCTTCACACAATGCACCATGTAGATACACCAACTTGTCCAAATTCTCTTGGCCATCTCCGGTTGTTGATAGATCGTTATCGATGATCTCTTGGCGAATTTTGACTATCGCTTGAGGGTTTTCAGATAGAAGCCAGAAAAACCAAGAGAGAGCAGAGGCAGTTGTATCTCTTCCGGCTAGAATGAAAGCTAAGATTGTATCTCTAAGAAGCTTATCGTCACTAGGATTCAAGAGCTTGTACTTTGTTGAATCGAGCTTTATGAAGGAAGTTAAAATATCCTCACTTTCTTCATTGGAAATACCACGACTTTCTTGTGATCGGGTTAGCTCTTCTCTCTTGGCCGCTATGTATTTTGCGCACACACGGTCAAAAGTTGCATTAGCTTCGGTCATCTTCTTCTCTTGTCCCAATCCCATCCAGCTTTGCAGCTTCCACAAGAATCTTGGTATAACATGCCTATATACAATCCCATCATTAACATCGTCTAGAGCTTTGGATAGATCATCCTCGGGCATTTCAATGGAGAGAGTTCTCGGATCAGAACCAGTTGTAAGGATTACAATAGTATCGAAAGTGAACCTCCCGAAGACATCTTGCAAGTCCACACTTGTTCCTTCCTCTGCAAAATGATTAAGAAGAGGAACAAGCCCATCCTTTAGTTTACTTGTCGCGGTAGTCATTGAAAACCTTTGAAACCTCTGATGATGGATCATGGCTTGATAAGACTTCCTCAATTCCTTCCACATCTCTGCGTCTGTTGTGATTATCCCATCTCCAAACACATCAAAATCATCTTGGAACTCGGGTCCTTTGACATAATTTGAGAAGTTTGAGCTCATTATGTGATGAATGTTAGCTGGATCAGCAGTGGCCAACATATCCATTCCAGCAAACCACGGACCCTTGAATGAAAACGTCAAGTTGGAGTTCTCAAGAAACTCAGCACTGTAGTCATAGAGGCGGTATAGCCTCACTAGCAAGCCCGGAAGCATTCCAAGAACTGGCCAGTTCCAAGGGTAGCTCTCGAGGGCTTTCTTGATGCGTAAGTAATAGTGGGGTTTCTTCATTAGGAAATAATAGAAGGTGAGAAAAGAAAATAAAGCTATGAATGCTTCACATAAGCCTACAAAAGCCATTAAAGAGGGTTATTTTGTGGAAAAGGAGAAGAAAGAAAGAACTAGATTTATACAATCACAAGATGATATACCAGCTATATGATCAGTTAATTACCTTTATATAACCAACGTGTAATCTTGCAATTCACATTTAATGTAATAACTTTAACAAGTTTTATATATAATAAGCACCGAATGTTAGAAAATAATAAAACGTAAGAGACTCCCAAGGGAAGATGAACTGAATCCATCTCCTATAAACAAGGGATCGCATTGATACTATCCAACTAACAGTAACTAGTGGCAGATCTACCTTATGGGTACGTGAGACAAGTGCCCCATACTAATCATTATATATTAATTTTTCTTTTCCATTTGTTAATAAGATTATGCAGTACATGAGGTAAATATAGTTCTTCTGTTCTTAGACCATCTGCAATGGTGGTCTCTCAATGAATCTCTAAGGAGAGTCTCTCAACAAAAAGTAATAATAAAATAATAAATAATAATTTTTTACTAAGAGAGTTTCACGTAAAAGTTAAGAAAGTCTCTCATTTGAGAGACTATGGGTTGAGATTCCAAGAATTGTGAGAGACTCTCATAATAAAAAAAAGAATATTTATTATTTTATTATTATTTTTTTTTTTTAGAGACTCTTGTGAGAGACTCCCAGTGCGGATGCTCTTATATATTTCCACTTCTTAATAAGGTTATGTAGGGGTGGACAATTCAAGCAACTTGACTTGACTTGACCCGACTTAAAAAAACCTCGATTAATCAGATTACGGATTTGTGTAAAAACCTATTTAAGAAAACTACTCTATAACAATTTGGGTTTAAGTTATTTGGATCGGTAATTGGATAACTAAATAACCCAAATAAAACCCAAACTATTTACATAAATGATTAAATATTATATTAACTAACCTACTACTAGCTAGCAAACATAAATGTAAAATTATCTAAACCAAAATAAGTATTTTACACTTTTTAGTAGTAAATCTTCTTATACATGTAAAAATTATATTTTTTAATATATTTACTACATATCATAATTATATTTTAGTTATTTTCTAATATAAAAGTAGAAACACAATCATCTTTTCGTTATAAAGTCTCCAAGCCTTAGTCTTAGACGAAAACAAAGCTTAGACAAAACTTCATACATTTGGTTTTTAGTTCGATTTCGACTACTTTATTATAATTTTAATTTCGCATAGACAATGTTATTGTTTTATTAGGGATTTATAATAATCTTATTTATTGACAATCTCTAAGGAATTTATTTTAAATTTTATCAAAATTTATATAAAAAATAATAGCCAAACCTAATTAATTTAAACTTAAACAACCTAAATAAAATTAGATTTAAGGTTTTTTTGGTCAAATTATTTAAGATCCAATTAACTTAAACTTGACTTAGAACTTACAAAATTTAACCCAAATTTTTATTGGGTTCATTTTGGTCACATATTTCTTAATCCTAATAACTTGGACTTGACTTAAAACTTAAAAAACTTGACTTGAAACTTGCTTTGTCCACCCTTAAGATTATGTAGTTCATGCGCTATATATAGTTCTTCGGGTTCTTATATATTTTCACTTCTTAATAAGATTTTTTAGTTCATGCGGTAAATATAGTTCTTCTGTTCTTATTTATTTACCCATTTTAAACCCAATAGAGAGGGTTGCTTTCTGAGTTCATACGGAGATGAAAAGGAACTTCATTTATGGACAAATGATCTTATATCAAACTACACAAGTTGCTAAAGCCTATTGTTCATTACATATGATATGAATAAGCATTACTCTTTGGGGCCACCCTAAAGATATGTGTCCAAATACAGTATAAAATTAATGAGCAGACTAATCGATCTTGAGTGATTAACGATTATGTTAACTAATTAACTCTCATTTGAAGAGTTATTAATGAAGTAGTTGGCAGGTTCAGTTACAACTCTCTGATTTAAATGCCAAATTGTCTGATAAAAATCTTAGGCAAAACCCTAAAGGCCGTTGGTCTGAGTAATTTTTGGGAGGAGATTATTTAACATGCTCTGGTCTTGGATCTGAGGAGAAGTACGGGTCTAGACCCATAATCTCGTAGTTATTAAAAACAAAAATAAAAACTCACTTGGTTTGATTTCTTTTCAAATTTTTCCAGGTTCTAATTCCCAAATTGCAATTTTTACTAGAAACTTTGGGGTCATTGTTTACTATGTGAAATGATTTGAAGTTCAAATTTGATATACAGTCTCTATATACTGTGTTATGACAGAGTCAAGATGGTGAAATAATAGACTGTGTTCACATATCTAACCAACCAGCTTTCTTGATTATCCTTTCCTCAGAGTTCATAAGATTCATGTAAAATATGATTCACCATTTGCCTCAACTTCACATTCTTTATTGAAATTACTGTTTTACTGAATTTTTTGTTATTTTTACTCTTACACCACCAAACTACTGAATCTAAATTATTAAGAATCAAACCATATCAAAATTTACTATACCAAAACAAACCGAACAAAAATTAATATTATATTTTTCATTCCTTCCCCCCTAATCTAATTATCCGAATCAAAATAACAATGAATTATTGACTAGCCTAACTGAACCAAACCAAACCTAACTAAAAAATGTCCAGAGACCTAGCTAGGTACTCGTTGGCAACTTTTGAGACCCTTGATGGTTAATGATGATGACCTAAATCATATAAATTCTCTAAGTTTCTTCAATGAATAATATACTATTTCTGACCCATTTCTAACTTAATAAGCCGTCAGAAATTGACCCATTTCTGCCACGTACAGCATTTTGTGGGAGATGGGGTCTCAATACTTAATCAGTGATTAATAATCACCAATAATGGATGAGCATTGACGCCGTAAAATATAAGATCAAATTAACAATTGTCAAACTTAATATTTTTGTAACGAATAGTTAAATTTAACTAACTTTTGATGTAATTTATATTTAGATCAAACGTTAGTCAAAGTTTTTTTTTCCTTTCTACTCCATATACGGTAGAGTTCTCTTTTAAACTAACTACTAAAAATTATTTTTCTTTGATTATATATATTAGGTACTGAATCACATGAATCAGTATTGTGGAATTCAACATGAATAAAAAAGTAAGTTGAATCTCTAATTTTTAGGTTACTGTAACGAGGCCATGCATGAACGACTTGAATATGGGAAAGCACCGGGGAATTCTTTTATTAAAGACTCCCTATGGGTTGTCTTAACATATGTATGTTACTGATTTCAAATATTTTTTTCACTAGCATCACAAAATTAAATATTAATACATGATTGCATCAATTAAAAAGAAAGAAAATATGCATTATATATTATAGAAAGTGATCAATCGAGTAATAACACTTTTGTTTTTTTTTTCAATATTAATTATTTACCTCTGATTCATATTATTAAGATGGAAATTACTTTCATCAATCTTTTTTTTCTTTTTTTCACATCTCTCATTATTAATTACAATATAATTGTACCTGTATTTTTAGTTTAATTAAGGGCATCAAACAACAATTTCAAGTTCAACATCTTTTAGTAATTGTGACTTTAAGCCCATGCTTCATGTACAATATAAGACCAGGATCTGGCTCAATCTTCTGTCCCTTGATAACCTTAATTTCGTAGTTTTGTAATATCTCCACGACCACGGTCTTCATTAGAGTCATAGCTATTTGCTTACCAGGACAAGTTCTTGGACCTGCGTTAAACGATAAAAACTTGAAAGAAGGCTCATGTCTTAAAGCACCATATAAGGAAACCCATCTCTCTGGCTTGAACTCTGATGCATCTTCTCCCCAAACCGCTCTCATCCTCCCCAATGCGTAAAGAAAGATCATGACGGTTGAGTTTGCATCTATTTTGTGACCACTTGGAAGCAAATCTGGTTTTATAGGTGACTTGCGTTGGAAGGGAACTGGTGGATAAAGCCTCATTGATTCATACAACGCGCTGTGTAAATACACCAACTTGTCTAAGTTCTTCAGACCATTTCTTCCGGTTTTTGGAAGATTATTTTCGATAAACTCTTGGCGAATCTTGGTTACCACTTGAGGGTTTTGAGAGAGAAGCCAGAAGAACCAAGAGAGAGCAGAGGCCATTGTGTCTCTCCCAGCTAGATTGAAAGCTAAGATGGTGTCTCTGAGGAACTTATCGTCATTCGGGTTTAAGAGCTCGTACTTGGTTGTATCAAGCTTTATGTGAGATGTCAACAGATCTTCACCTTCTCCGTTTGATTGATGATCATTCTCTCGTGATCTTAGCTCTTTTCTCTTTGCTGATATGTACACTGTAGATATGCGATTGAAAGTGGCATCAGCTTCGGTCATCCTCTTCTCGTGTCCAAACCCAATCTTGTTTTGCAACTTCCACAAGAACTTCGGTATAATGTGCCTATACAAAATCCCTTCTCCCATATGGTCAAGCGCTTCAGCATAGTCAGACTTAGGCATTTCAATGGAGAGAGATTTTGGATCAAACCCGGTCACAAGAGAAAACGTTGTATCAAAAGTGAATCTTTGAAACACATCTTGCAAATCAACAACGCTCCCCTCCTCAACCAAGTGATCGAAAAGAGGAACAAGACCATCATCAATTTTAGTTCTCGTCGCACTCATCGAAAGCTTTTGAAATCCTTGCTGGTTGAGCATGAAGTGAGCAGCTTTTCTTTGATTTTTCCATAGCTCCCCGTCCGAATTAAAGATCATTTCTCCGAAAACATCAAAGACTTCCTTGAAATCGGCACCTTTGGTGTAATTGGAGAAGTTTGAGCTCAAAATGTAGTGAATATTAGCTGGATCAACCGTGACTAACATATCCATTCCAGTGAACCACGGTCCCTTGAATGGAAACGTTAACTCGGTCTTCTCGAGAACCTCCACGCTAAAGTCGTAGATGCGGTGCAGAACCACGAGGAAACCAGGAAGCATACCGAGAACCGGCCAGTTTCTAAGGAAACGATCATGAGGTTTCTTGAAGAGCAAGAAACGTAGGATGAGATAGCAAAATATGGCTATGGAAACATCAAGTAAGCTTGGTGAAGCCATTTAGAAAAGGTGAGAATGTGAACTTGATTATAATGTGATGTGTTTTAAAATGTAGAAGGAACTTGATTTATACACACACGCTACACAGTTCAATGATTGAATGTCTTGTCAATAATTAAGAGAAAAGTTACATACACCCTCATACATTAAATCATACGAACGAACTCGTTTATGTCAGTAACTTGATTAGCAGAAAAAATTAGTTAGCCAAAGATAATACAATCATTATAACATGGAGAATTGACTTTTAGATTTAGAATAGTCAGAAATAAATAAATAATGAATCATTAGTTAAAGATATATTTGATGTAAACGAGTCGAATACAAATGAAACGAATTAATATGGATCAAATAATCTTACACACATTGTAGTTTTCCAAACTATGGATNTGGGTTTTTTTTTTTTTTTTTTTTTTGTTATCATCTAGACTCTTGATTTCTTAAGATGGATAAGTTTTCAGACATATACTAATTTCGAATGGGGACAAAAAATATTGAATTTTCTGCTGTTATTCAATGATATGAAATTTAGATCTGACCAAACACCAACCAGTAGGGTTCACGGTGCACCATAATGATATGTTATTGTCTGCACTAACCATTTGACCACAAATGGAAGAGACTGATTCGTGGGGATTTATAATGGGTCCATTATTTAATTATAACTAAATTAGAAAGAAAAACAAAACTTATCCATTCTTCATATTTAAAACAAAACAACAACTTTNTATTTAAAAAAAAAAAAAAACTTTTTTTTTTTTTTTTTTTTTTTTTTTTTTGAAAAGTAACAAAACAACAACTTATAGAGAACTATTAGGGAAGTACAATAGTGCATCAGAAATATCACTAGGTCCTAACAGTTTCCTGCATGATTCAATTCTAAAATGTAATTTCTTGAGGCCGATTTAACAGCTATTCTTTCAAAAATATTTTTTTTTTAACTTATGATTCTTTTTATTAGACTTCAAACGTAGTACACAGAATTGGAAGAAGTGAATCTAAACATAGAATAAGAATTACAAAGAAACATCGAACATATTGAACGTATGTCGCCTAATATTGCAAGTACTGAAAATATCCAAAGCTATGCCCATTCTTCAATATCATGTACCATCGGATAGTTGTAGAATCGGAAAAGTCATTCAAGTCTAATAATTCATCTTTCTTATGATGGAGAAACACAAAAGACCGACCACTATTACTGGCGGGACAAAAATAACCACACATTATCTAATCGATATAATTTCCTTTACATTTTTTTTTGTGTTGGTCAATAATCATCAATTCCTGATGAAATTCAAAATTTTTCAGCGAAAAACATATTCCAAAATCGATTCCTAAGACTTTAAGGGAGAAAAATTGATCTAACCCACAATGAATCTTTACCGAAATAGTATCAAAAACAAATTAATTTCTAGTTTTGATTTTGAATTTCTAATTTTTTTGTTAGTTTTTGAATTTCTAATTTTTTTTGGTCATCAAGCAGAAAACCTCCTTACTATTTCGGGAAATTTTTTTGTATAACCAAAAAAATTTGGAAAATTTGATAAGTAACAAATAAATCTCTATGTGAAAAAATATTGACCATTATATCTATGGTTTTTTTTTTATAAGTTTTTGAATTTCCAATTTTTTTCTTCGTCGAGCAAAAAACCTCCTTACTATTTTGGGAAACTTTTTTGTATAACCAAAAAAATTTGGAAAATATGATAAGTAACATAAACATCTCTATGTGAAAAAATATTGACCATTATATCTATGGTTTTTTTGATAAGTTTTTGAATTTCCAATTTTTTTCGTCATCGAGCAAAAAACCTCCTTACTAATTTGGAAAACTTTTTTGTTTAACCAAAAAAATTAGAAAATTTGATAAGTAACAAAAACATCTCTATGTGGCAAAATATTGACCATTATATCTAGGGTTTTTTTGTAAGTTTTTGAATTTCAATTTTTTTGGTTATCAAGTAAAAAACCTCCTTACTATTTTGGGAAACTTTTTTGTAGAACAAAAAAAAATTGGAAAATTTGATAAGTAACATAGACATCTTTATGTGGCAAAATACTGACCATTATATATATGGTTTTTTTTGTTACTCTCCAATTTTTTTGGTTATCGAGAAGAAAACCTCATTACTATTTTGGGAAACTTTTTTGTATAACAAAAAAATTAGAAAGTTTGATAAATAACAAAAACATCTCTATGTGTCACCATTATATCTATGGCTTTTTTGTTAGTTTTCGAGTTTTCAATTTTTGTTGTTATCGAGCGAAATATCTCCTTACTATTTTGGGAAACTTTTTTAGATAACCAAATTTTTTTGGAAAATTTGATAAGAAACAAAAAAATCTCTATGTGGCAAAATATTGACCATTATATCTATGATTTTTTTGTTAGTTTTTGAATTTGCAATTTTTTTGGCCATCGAGCGAAATACCTCATTATTTTTGGAAACATTTTTTAGATAACCGAAAAAATTAAAAATTTGATAAGTAAGAAAAAGATCTCTCTCTAGCAAAATCTTGACAATTAGATCTGTGGTTAAATTTTAATTTTTGAATTTTAAATTTTTTTAATCATCGAGCAAAAAACCTCATTACTATTTTGGGAAACTTTTTGTATAACAAAAAAATTTTGAAAATTTGATAGGTAACAAAAAATTATCTATGTGGGAAAAGATTGACCATTATATCAATGGTTTTTTCTTGTTAGTTTTTGAATTACAAATTTTTTTGGATCATCGAGCAATAAATCTCATTACTATTTTAGGAAATTTATCGTATAACTAAAAAAAATTTGGAAAATTCGATAAGTAACTAAAACATCTCTTCGTGGGAAAATATTAATCATTATATCTATAGTTTTTTTTGTTAGTTTTCAAATTTCTAATTTTTTTTGTCATCGAGCAAAAAACCTCCTTACTATTTTAGGAAACATTTTTTTACAACCAAAAAAATAGGAATATCTGATAAGTAACAAAAACATCTAGATGTGGCAAAATATTGACCATTATATCTTTGGTTTTTTAAGTTAGTTTTTGAATTTCCAATTTTATTGGTCGATGAACAAAAATCTACTTAGTATATTTGGAAACGTTTTTGTATCACCAAAAAAATTAGAATATTTGATAAGTAACAAAAAAATCACTATGTGGCAAAATATTGATCATTATATCTTTGGTTTTTTAAGTTAGTTTTCTAATTTCCAATTTTTTTGGTCGTTGAACAAAAATCTACTTACTATTTTTGGAAACGTTTTTGTATAACCAAATATTTTTTGAAAATATGAAAAGTAACAAAAACATCTCTATGTGGCAAAATATTGAAAATTATATATATATGGGTTTTTTAGTTAGTTTTTGAATTTCAAATTTTTTTGGTCATCAAGCGAAATACCTCCTTACTATTTTGGGAAACTTTTTTGTATAACAAAAAAAATTTGGAAAATCTGATAAGAAACAAAGACATCTCTATGTGGCAAAATATTCACCATTATATCCATGGTTTTTTTGTTAGTTTTCGGATCTCCACTTTTTTCGGTTATCGAGTCAAAAACCTCCTTACTATTTTGGGAAACTTTTTTATATAACAAAAAAAAATTGGAAAATTTGATAACAAAGAAAGACATCTCTATGTGGCAAAATATTGAATATTATATCTATAGTTTTTTTAATTAGTTTTTGAATATCTAATTTTTTTGGTCATCGAGCAAAAAAACATGCTTACTATTTTAGGAAACTTTTAGGTATAAACAAAAAAACTCGAAAATTCGATAAGTAACAAAGACATCTCGTGGAAAAATATTGACCATGATATCTACGATTTTTTTGTTAGTTTTCGAATTTCAAATTTTCTTGGTTACCGAGCAAAAACCCTCCTTACTATTTTGGGAAATTTTTTGTATAACCAAAAAAATTTGGAAAATTTGATAAGTAACATAGACATCTCTATGTGGCAAAATATTGACCATTATATCTATGGTTTTTTTGTTGGTTTTTGAATCTCCAATTTTTTTGGTTATCAAGCAAAAAACCTCTTTACAATTTGGGAAAATTTTTTGTATAACCTAAAATATTTGGAAAATTTGATAAGAAACAAACACATCTCTATGTGAATAAATAATGATCATTATATCTGTGGTTTTTTTGTTAGGTTTTGAATTTTCTAATCTTTTTGGCCATCGAGCGACATACCTCCTTACTATTTTGGGAAATTTTTTGGTATAAAAAAAAAACTCGGAAATTTGATAAGTAACAAAGACATCTCTATGTGGAAAAATATTGACCATTATATCTACGATTTTTTTTGTCAGTTTTTGAATTTCAAATTTTTTTTGTTATCGAGCAAAAAACCTCCTTACTATTTTGGGAAATTGTTTGTATAACAAAAAAAATTTGGAAATTTTGATAAGTAACATAGACATCTCTATGTGGCAAAATATTGACCGTTATATCTATTGTTTTTTTGTTAGTTTTCGAATCTGCAATTTTTTTTGTTATCAAGCAAAAAACCTCCTTACTATTTTGGGAAACTTTTTTGTATAACCTAAAAATTTTGGAAAATTTGATAAGAAACAAACACATCTCTATGTGACAAAATATTGACCATTATATATGTGGCTTTTTTGTTCGTTTTTGAATTTTCAATTTTTTTGGCCTTCAAGCGAAATACCTCCTTACTATTTTGGGAAACTTTTTTAGATAACCAAAATTTTTTGAAAAATTTGATAAGAAACAAAAAAACCTCTATGTGGCAAAATATTGACTATTATATCCGTGGTTTTTTCTTGTTAGTTTTTGAATTATAAATTTTTTTGATCATCGAGCAATAAACCTCATTACTATTTTAGGAAATTTATCGTATAACAAAAAAAAAAATTTGGAAAATTCGATAAGTAACTCAAACATCTCTTTGTGGGAAAATATTAACCATTATATCTATGGGTTTTTTGTTAGTTTTCAGATTTCTAATTTTTTTGATCATAGAGCAAAAAACCTCCTTACTATTTTAGGAAACTTTTTTGTATAACCAAAAAAATTGGAATATTTGATAAGTAACAAAAACATCTCTATGTGGCAAAATATTGACCATTATATCTTTGGTTTTTTAAGTTAGTTTTCAAATTTCCAATTTTTTTGGTCGTTGAACAAAAATCTACTTACTATTTTTGGAAACGTTTTCGTATAACCAATTTTTTTTGAAAATATGATAAGTAACAAAAACATCTCTATGTGGCAAAATATTGACAATCTATTACTATAAAGTTAGCTTTTCTCTTTTCTTGTGATGACACCTCATCAATGACATGGCATGCATATAAACTTCTATATATTAATTATTATATCTATGATGATATTAATTTCTTACTTGACTAAAGGAAGTTGAAAAGTCATTTCTCATATTCATGCATAAAATTTAAAACGTATAGCATAATAGTTTTGAGAATTAATTGAGGGATGAACAATATATTTGTTGGTTATAATATAATATACATAATTTTATTCAAATTTATTTAGATTATTTCAAAATTTTATTAAAACTTAGAGATATAAAGAAATTATAATAATTAAAATTCTACATAACCGTGCATAATCACCAATTCATATGGTAAATGGGCATGGTATAAGACAAGAAACATATACGGGTATAACAATGTCACTATATTATATATATCATCATTGTTAATACTTGAAGATTAAATAGGTAAGTGGGAAGGGAGTAATACTTAAAAATTAGGGAAGAGATAAATCCAAATTGAACTGAAAGAGAACCTGTTAGGAAATTATTCTCTCAAATGCCACAGACACATGTATTGAATGACAAATTTAAATGAGAGGAAAATACAAAATTTGGTTTAACATTTAACTATAAGCATCAAAATGTTTGCAATTATCACACATTTTTATTTAAAAAATAATTCCTGATTAAAATAAAGTATGTGGTAAGAGAGTAAATCTCTAAATATTAGGAATATATAAAACCAAATAAAATTAGAAAAAAACCAGACAGATAATCGAAACACATATTTATTGAACAAATATAAATGTGAAATTACAATCTGATTTGAAGATCACTTAACAAATATCAATGTAAACTAATATATTACATTTTTATTTACAGTAAATTAGTTTCTATTCATTAAAAGAATATTTATCACTATAAATACTACTCGGATTAAGAGAAATGAAGTGGATTAGATATATTGATGTAGAAAAAAAATTCAACACATATATATACCACATCCACTCATAACCAAACAAATAAATTATCAGAAAAACAATAAAAAAAAAAAAAAATCCTACAACCATTTTACTAAAAAAGAATGGAGAATTTGACGAGAGATGTAATCGAAAATAATCTCTATTTTATATCTACTTAATAAAATAAGAAGAACACTATTAAAATAAATACAAAATTTAAATTTTAAACCTAATTTATTGTAGTAATACTAACACAAAATCAAATGTCACATAATAACATATAAATAATATATACTATTTATCTTCTAATTCACACAGCCCGCGCGTAGCGCGGGTCAACCACTAGTCATATATATATATGGGTTTTTTAGGTAGTGTTTGAATTTCAAACTTTTTTGGTAATCAAGCAAAAAAAACTCCTTACTATTTTGGGAAAGTTTTTTGTATAAAAAAAAATTGAAAAATTTGATAAGTAACATAGACATCTCTATGTGGCAAAATATTGACCCTTATATTTACAATTTTTTTTCTTAGTTTTTGAATCTCCAGTTTTTTCTGGTTATCGAGCCAAAAACCTCCTTACTAATTTATGAAACTTTTGTATAACAAAAAAAATTGGAAAATTTGATAAATAACAAAAACATCTCTATGTGGAAAAATATTGATCAATATATCTATGGTTTTTTTGTTAGTTTTCGATTTTTCAATTTGTTTGGTTATCAAACAAAAAACCTCCTTACTATTTTGGGAAACTTTTTTGTATAACAAAATTTTTTTTGAAAATTTGATAAGTAATTAGCACATCTCTATGTGGCAAAATATAGACGATTATTTCTATAACTATTTTGTTAGTTTTTGATTTTCTAATTTTTTGTCATCGAGCAAAAACCCTCCTTACTATTTTGGGAAACTTTTTCGTATGACCAAAAAAATTGGAAAATTTGATAAGAAACAAAAATATCTATATGTGGCAAAATAATGACCATTATATCTATGGGTTTTTTTTTTTTTTTGTTAGTTTTCGAATCTCCAAGTTTTTTGGTCATCAACCAAAAAACCTTGTTACAATTTTAGGAAACTTTTTTCTATAACCAAAAGAACTAGAAAATTTTATGTGGAAAAATATTAAATATTATATCTATGGTTTTTTAAGTTAGTTTTTGAATTTCCCATTTTTTTGTCATCGAACAAAAAACCTTCTTACTATTTTAGGAAATTTTTTGGTGTAAAAAAAAAAACTGGAAAATTTGATAAGTAACAAAGACATCTCTATGTGGCAAAATATTGACAATTATATCTATGATTTTTTTGGTTTTTGAATTTTCAATTTTTTTAGTTGTCGAGCAAAAATCTACTTACTATTTTGGGAAACTTTTTGTATAACCAAAATATCTAAAAAATTTTATAAGTAACAATAATATCTTTATGTGGAAAATATTGAATTTTATATATAATTTTTTTAATTAGTTTTTGAATTTCCAAATTTTTTTGTCATCGAGCAAAAACCTTCTTACTATTTTTGGAAATTTTTTTATATAACCAAAAAAATTGGAATATTTGATAAGTAACAAAAACATCTCTATGTGGCAAAATATTGACCATTATATCTTTGGTTTTTTAAGTTAATTTTCGAATTTCCAATTTTTTGGTCGTTGAACAAAAAACCTACTTACTATTTTTGGAAACTTTTTTGTATAACAAAACTTATTTTGAAAATTTGATAAGTAACAAAAGCATCTCTATGTGGCACAATATTGACCATTATATATATGGGTTTTTTAGTGAGTTTTTGAATTTCCAATTTATTTGGTAATCAAGCAAAAAAAACCCTTTACTATTTTGGGAAACTTTTATGTGTTAAATAAATTGAAAAATTCCTTAAGTAACAAAAACATCTTTATGTCGTAAAATCATGACAATTAAATCTACGATTTTTTGTAAGTTCATGAATTTCCTGTTTTTTTTGTTAATCGAAAAAAAAAAAATCGCCTACTATTTTGGGACTCTTTTGTATAACAAAAAATTTGGAAAATTAGATAATTAGCAAAAACATATGGCAAAATATTGACCATTATATCTAAGGGGGATTTTAGTAAGTTTTTGAATTTTTGTTTTTTTGTTAATTGAGAAAAAAAATCGCCTTACTATTTTGGAAAACTCTTTTTTATAACAAAAAATTTAGAAAATTAGATTAGTAATAAAAACATCTCTATGTAGGAAAATATTGACCATTATATCTATGGTTTTTTTTTAGTTTTTGAAGTTGTAATTTTTTTGGCAATCGAGCGAAATACCTCCTTACTATTTTGGGAAACTTTTTAGATAACCAAAAACAATTGGAAAATTTGATAAGAAACAAAGACATCTCTATGTGGCAAAATATTGACCATTATATTTATGGTTTTTTTTTTGTTAGTTTTTGAAATTCTAATTTTTTTGGTTATCGAACAAAAAACCTCCTCTGGTTATACTAAAAAGTTACTTAAAACTGAGGCAACGGTATATTTCCCGGCTACAATGAAAGCTAGGACATTGTCTCTTAGGAATTTATCATCGATGGGTCTGGAGACTTGGTGTTTGGCTGCATCAAGCTTTATGTAAGATGTCAAAAGATCTTCACCTTCTCCATTGATATTAAAATGATCATGATCAATCCCTGGTGAGCTTTTTTATCTCTTCTCTCTTGGTTAATATGTATTTTGCGCAGACACGATCAAAAGTAGCATTAGCTTCACGCATCTTCTTCGCGTGCCCGACTCCCATGGAGTTTTGTAGTTCCCACAAGAATCTTGGTTTAACATGCCTATACAAAACCCCTTCTATAACGTGGTCGAGAGCTTTAGCTAATTCATCCTCAGGCCTTTCGAGGGAGAGAGTTTTAGGATCACACCCGGTTACTGTAGCTACGGTTGTATCAAATGTGAACCTCCCAAACACATCTTGCAAGTCCACAATTGTGCCTCCCTCCGCAAAATGATTGAAAAGCAGAACAAGCCCATCCTTGAGTTTACTTCTCATGGCACTCATCGAAAGCTTTTGAAACCCTTGATGGTTGATCACGGCCTGGTTAACTTTATTTAACTTCTTTGAATCTTCTGATTCATCCGCAATGAAAGAATTTTCAAAAGTAGTGAGCTTAAAATGTAGTTGTAGAAGTTTGAGCTTAAAATGTAGTGAATATTAATTAGTTGGATCAACTGTAACCAACACATCCATTGCCAAGAACTATATACGGTCCCTTGAATGGAAAGGTTAAGTCGGTCTTCTCAAGAACCTCTACGCCAAAGTCGTAGACACGGTGAAAAGACCTGGAAGCATCCCGATAACTGGCCAGTTTTTAAGGAAACGGTCATGAGGTTTCTTGAATAGGAAGCAATACAGGAATAAAAAGCAAAAGATGGCTATGGAAACTTGAGTCAAGGTTATTGAAGCCATTTGAGTAGGAGTTTGATTTACTAAGGTAGTAAATTTACTATATTATGGTGGGTTGTTTGAGTGCAGAATACACTTAATTAATTTATACCCACACATTTCAAAGCATATCTAATGGGTCAATGAATAATACCTACCACTATATATGTTATGTGGGTCTCGTTGCACACTTCATGATTACTGCATTAACCACGAACCAACCACTGTAATAACCTTAATGCAAGTTATTCAACCATTTATTGTCTATCTCTACTCTTCTGGCTGGACATTATTACCCAACTACTCCCTAGCTAGCTAGTCATAAACGGTACTTTCTACTTTTGTGGTTGCTTTTGTGTGTGTGTGTTCTTTTTTAATTTTATATTACAAACTATTTTCTTTCTTTTTGGGGTTATTAACTTACGTTTAGCAAAATAATTTTCTTAATATCGTAACGTAAGAGTTACCTGCTCCGATATGTCTTCCACGCGGCTATCTCCTCGTTATGGCGTGAGTGTATATGGCAAATAATAATTATATGTGTTTTTTGAATTTTGATACATGCGAAAGAGCTTAATCCAAGCTTGAGCATGCAATACAATTAATAAAACCGATACAAACATATTAAGGTAAACGACAGTTTAATTTGTGTTCTTATAAGTTTTGTCCGTAAAAGAGTTTAATTTATGATTTTTTTTTTCTTTTGTAATTGAAGATTTATTTAAATTTAACGGTGTTGAAAACATTTTTTTGCTATAAAAAATCCCATCAAGATATGAATGGATAATGAATACGAATTTTGAGATATAAAATAAAAAAATTAGAAATATTTGAATTAATATCTCATTTGAAATTACCTAAAAACACAATATCAAAACAATATCAATGTTTGCATCGATTTTCTAAATGATTTATTTATTAAGATCACTTAAAAAAATTTTACTGTATTTTAACATCAACTATTACGTACAAATGATATAAATATATAACATGAGTTGTGATAAATGTCGCAAATTTTTAACATTAGTCTTTTTTTTTATTAATACATCTGACTAGAATCATTGTAATAACGATCACTTATATTAATGGTGAAAATTCATTTGTATCATTCAAAAAGTGATAAAGTGATGTAAATAAATAAAAAAGAAGGTTACAACGCAGTGATTATTTTGTAGTGGCTATGGTTTCCAAAAAAAGAAATTAAGTCAAAGTACTTGATCATTCTAGTGTGAGCATCTCTTTTTAATTGTAACATTTAATCCATGCTTCATGTTAAGAATTAGACCAGGATTTGGTTCAATCTTCTGCCCTTTGGTAACCTCAATGTCATAGCTTTGTAGTATCTCCACAACCACCATCTTCATTTGAATCATAGCTATTTGCTTACCAAGGCATGCTCTTGGGCCAGCATTAAACGCTAAGAACTTGTAGGAAGGTTCATGTCTCAACATTCCAGTCTCGGAAATCCATCTCTCTGGCTTGAATTCAAATGCATCTTCTCCCCATACGGCTCTCATCCTACCCAATGAATAAATGAAGATCAAAATCTTCGAGTTTGCTTGGACTTTATGCCCACTTGGAAGAACATCTGATTGTACTGGAGATACATGCTCGATAGGAACCGGTGGGTAAAGCCGCATTGTTTCACACAATGCAGCATGTAAATACACTAGCTTGTTGCATTCCATTAGATCATAGGACTGCCTTTCTTGGCCTTTGCTACTTACTGGTAAATATGTGTCGAGCTCCTGCTGAATCCTTGACAACACTTTAGTATTTTCAGACAGAAGCCAGAAAAACCAAGTAAGAGCGGAGGCAACGGTATCTCTCCCAGCTAAAATGAAAGCTAAGATAGTGCCTCTGAGGAATTTATCATCGATGGGATTCAAGACTGGGTACTTGGTTGTATCGAGCTTTAAGTGAGATGACAAAAGATCGTCGCCTTCTCCATTGAAATGATGATGATTAATCCCTTGTGATCTTTTAATCTCTTCTCTCTTGGCCGATATGTATTTGGCGCACACACGATCAAAAGTGGCATTAGCTTCACGCATCTTCTTCTCGTGTCCGAGTCCCATCCAATTTTGTAGATTCCACAAGATTCTTGGTTTGACATGCCTATACAAAACCCCTTCTCCAACATCGTCTAGAGCTTTAGCTAAGTCATCCTCAGGCATTTCGATGGAGAGAGATTTGGGATCATCACACCCAGTTACCATAACTAGGGCTATATCGTACGTGAACCTCCCAAACACATCTTGTAAGTCTATAGTTGTACCTTGCTCCGCAAAATGATTGAAAAGAGGAACAAGCCCATCCTTGAGTTTGTTTCTCGTGGTACTCAGTGACAACTTTTGAAACCCTTGATGGCTGATCAGGACCCGGTTAATTCTATTCAGCTTCTTCCACACCTCGGATTCCGATGTAAAGAAAGAATCTCCGAAAGCATCAAAGATTTTTTTGAAGTCAGCACCTCTAGTGTAATTGGAGAAGTTTGTGCTTAATAGGTAGTGAATATTAGCTGGATCAGCCGTAACTAGAATATCCATTCCCGTGAACCACGGTCCCTTGAAAGGAAATGATAAGCCGGTCTCTTCAAGAACCTCTACGCCGAAGTCGTAGATACGGTGGAGCACCATGGAAACACCCGGAAGCATCCCAAAAACTGGCCAGTTTCTAAGGAAACGGTCATGAGGTTTCTTGAAGAGGAAGTAATACAGAAGTAGAAAGCAAAAGATGGCTATGGAAACTTGAGTCAAGATTATTGAAACCATTTGAGTAGGAGTTTGATTTACAAAAGGTAGCAAATCAATATTGTGGTGGGTTCTTTGAGTGCATAAGACACTTGATTTATAATTTTATATATACACACTTGGAAAGTTTAAAGCATAATGGTTCAATGAATAATTACCTTTTTACCCAACAACTATGTTATGTGGGTCTCAAATCTCAATACACACCTATTCACCTTTACTCGGTCTATCAAACCATTTATTATTTATCTCTACCCTTCTGGCCGGACATTGTTACCCAACTACTCCAGTCATAAACGGTAATATCTACTTTTATGGTTGCGTTTGTGTGTCCTGTTTTCTTTTTTAAGATTTTACATTACAAATCATTTTCTTTCTTTTTGTGTTAGCTTACTTTGAATTTGCTTAATATCGTAACGTAAGAGTAGCAGAATTATTTTCTGTTAGAGTAAAATTTTGATTATTACACATAACTAATAAAAGGTTTCTACAAAATAATTAATATCTACATTTTCTTTTGCTAAATGTAAAAAAATTATACATTAAACATGATCATAGTCTAGTGGCAATTGTCCGTAAGTCTACTGAAACTTTCACTATCACATCCGGAATCGAGTCCATTCGACTGCATTTGCACAAGAAAAACATGACAAAATGCTCAAACAATAACTTATTCAATCTACATTTGCAAAAGAAAATAAATATAATCAACAAAATTTGGGAGGAGAGATTCCAATTAAGTACAATACTAATTTTTCCAATTTCAGGTAATATTTTGAGCTAATAAAGTACGCCAAATCCAGTCAAAACTTTCAATATGTTTTCGATCACTTTTAAGTAACTAAGAAAGTGGTTGACAAAACCTACGGACCCTAACACAACTATATATACCAAGTTGTAGTCAATATACATACATGCATATGAAACCTTTTATCTAAATAAGAGGTTGAGAAAATTATTAAGTTTATGAAGACCTTTTAACTTGAGAAGAGAGGTTGAGAAAAGAAAAATAAAGGTTTAGAAATGAAACCTATAACTATAAAAGGTTAAGAATATCTTAAGTTTTGTGAACAAGTAGTAAAGTGTCCATTGTTTATGTTGAATGTATAGTGAGTTTATATTCATATTTTCTTTCTATATTTGATTAGCTTATGTTCTCTGATGTAGCTAAATTATTTGCTTTTCCGAAACTCTCTATCCTTTTTTTTTTTTTTGAATTTGGTTGGAGTAGCGGATAGATATCAAAAATACTCAACATACGAACCAAAGAATAGTGGGTCAATCTAGGAAGTAGTAACCAAATATATAATCACCAAATTCCAACGTTGTTGCCTGAGATATCTGAGGTCTCATTCAAGATAAAAATAAATAAATTATATACTTTGTTTAATTAAATAGTTCAAACTTATTTTTGTTTTTAAAACATTAAAAATAAGCAAGAAATGTAAATTTTGCTTAATTAACAATTAAAATATATTAAATATAAAATATTTTTACATCGTACAATTTTTATTCACACAATATTTAATTTGTTTATCATTTTTTACTAAGCTTTCTCTTCGTCTTCACATTAATACATATTAATTAATCCAATACATAAATTTTATGTAGTAACTATAAGAAAAGTTATATGAACAATAATTCATCAAAATGGATTCAAGTCCGGCTCTGGCTCTGCAGCTGACTAACCGAAAGTATATTATTCAATGTGGGTCATGTGACCTCCATTTAATTACTCAACATGGATCCGTACGTCACTCTCTACGACCAGAAAAATCATAATCAGTATTGTTACTAAGCTTTAGTAACCGTAATGTCATAGTTTGGTCCATGATATATATATGTAGATAATACATGAGGAAAAAAGTGGTTGAGTAACTAAGGCAGAAAACATGTATTATATTGACGTCTTATATAAGGTTGAACTGTTTAATACAAGCTAAGGCGAATAATAAAAACCATGATAAGATAAATAATTAAGGTAGACAACACTTTAACTTCTTTTGTGAATACTCTTAATTTTTATATAGGCTATAGATTTTAAAACAAACTTGAACATTTTCACTAATTTTCAATATGAGCATCTTTTATTTATCGTAACCCTAAATCCATGCTTCATGGTAAGAACTAGACCAGGTTCTGATTCAGTCTTGTGCTCTTTGGCAACCGTAATGTCATAGTTTTGTAATATCTCCACAACCAATGTCTTCATTTGAACCATAGCTAAGTGCTTACCAAGGCATGATCTTGGACCTGCATTAAAAGCTAAAAACTTGTAGGAAGGCTCACGTCTCACCGTTCCGGTCTCGGAAATCCATCTTTCTGGCTTGAATTCAAGTGCGTTTTCTCCCCACACGGCTCTCATCCTACCCAACGAATAAATGAAGATCAAAATCTTCGAGTTTGCTTCCACTTTATGCCCACTCGGAAGCACATCTGATTCTACAGGAGACACACGTTCAACAGGAATTGGTGGGTAAAGCCTCAGTGTTTCACACAACGCGCCGTGTAAATACACTAGCTTGTTCAAGAACTCCATTTGATCACAAGACTGACTTTCTTGGCCACTACTATTACTTGGTAGATTTGAGCTGATCTCTTGGCGAATCTTCGAAAGTACTTTAGGATTTTCTGACAAAAGCCAGAAGAACCAAGTAAGAGCAGAGGCTACAGTATATTTCCCAGCTACAATGAAAGCTAAGACATTGTCCCTGAGGAATTTATCATTGATGGGTCTCGACACTTGGTGCTTGGCTGCATCTAGCTTTAAGTAAGATGTCAAAAGAGCTTCACCTTCTTCTTCTATATGATCATGATCAACACCTAGTGAACTCTTTATCTCTTCCCTCTTGGCTGATACGAATTTCGCACACACACGATCGAAAGTTGCATTAGCTTCACGCATCTTCTTCTCCCGTCCGACTCCCATCCAGTATTGTAGTTCCCAAACGAATTTAGGTTTAATATGCCTATACAAAACCCCTTCTACAACATCGTCGAGAGCTCTAGCTAACTCATCCTTAGGCATTTCAATGGATAGGTATTTAGGATCATACCCAGTTACAGTAACTACGGTTGTATCGAATGTGAACCTCGAAAACACATCTTGCAAGTCCACAACCGTCCCGAGCTCAGCAAAATGATTGAAAAGAGGAACAAGCCCATCCTTGAGCTTACTTCTCGTGGTACTCATAGAAAGCTTTTGAAAGCCTTGATGACTAATCATGGCCCGGTTAACTTTATTCAGCTTCTTTGAATCCTCTGATTCATCGGCAATGAACGAATCTTCAAAAGCATCAAGAACTTTTTTCAACTCAGCACCTTTAGTGTAGTTGGAGAAGTTTGAGCTCAACATGTAGTGAATATTAGCTGGATCAACTGTAACCAACATATCCATTCCCGCAAACCACGGTCCCTTGATTAGAAATGTTAAGTTGGCCTTTTCAAGAAGCTCTACACCAAAGTCGAAGATACAATGGAGCACAAAGAAAAGACCCGGAAACATCCCAAGAAGTGGCCAGTTTATAAGGAAACGCTCATGAGGTTTTTTGAAGAGAAAGCAATAGAGGAAGATAAAGCAAAAGATGGCTATGGAAACTTCAAGTAAGCTTATTGAAGCCATTAGAAAATCGGTGTTTGATATATCAGATATTGTGGTGTGTTCTTTGAGTGGAGAAGACACTTGATTTATATTCATACACTTCATGTTTATTGCATTAACCACTAACCAACTAGTGTGTTATGTGGGTCGCAATACACACCTGTTTACCTTAATGCGCATGCAAGTTATTCTACCATTTATTGTCTATCTCTACTCTTCTGGTCGGACATTATTACCCAACTCCTATTCCTAAACGGCCGGGCATTATTACCGAACTCCATTCATATACTGTAATTTCTACATTTTTGGTTGCATTCTCTTTTTCTTTGTCGGCAAAATAGTGCTTCTAGTAGATNTTTTTTTTTTTTAAAAAAAAAAAAAAAAAAAAAAAAAAAAATAATAATATATATATATATATATATATATGCGTAATATACGATTTACAATTAACAAAAGGATTTGCTTAAGATCGTAAGAGTTGCAGAATTAATTTTTTGTTTCATGTAAAATTTTATTACATAACTAAAACAAAAATATATGCGATAAACATGAAAATATGCACGGTTAAAAAAAAAAAAAAAAAAAAAAAAAAAAAAAAAAATGAAAATATGCACAAACGCATGCAAACAAAAGGAGACCTTCTTTATCTATAAAAGTTAGAGAGATTGTGTGAACGAGGGAGTGATAAAATACTGTGTGAAGATTGTGTTGAATGGATTAGTTTGCTTTAAATATTTACTTTCACATTCAAATTTTATATTTGAACGGCGTGTCAATAACCGATCAAATAATATTTTCACTCATATGTATTTTTAGATCAGTTTGATCTATTTGATATGTATTTTATCTGTTTGATCTGTTTAATCTGTTTTGATTAAGAAGTCTAAGTACACTCTCTTTCCCATTTCAAACAGTTTTTTTAAAGTTGATCAAGTACCCCAAATCTAGTCAAAACTTTCAAAATTTGTTCCGATCACTTTCAAGTAATTAAAAAAGTAGTTGACAATAAGTATGGGCCGGTAACAAAGTTAATATACATGCAACATTTTTACCTAACAAAAGAAGTTAATTGAAAAGCTATTAAATTCGTGAAACCTTTTAACCAGAAGACAGGTTGATAAAAATTTAAAAAAAAAAAATCATTTAAGTAGACGTGACAGGTCGATCGAGGTAAAGATATGGTAAAAAAAAAAATTGAATTCGCTCACCAATTCTCAGTCACTGCAATGAATTACATTGATTCTTTGTAAAAAAATCAAACCAACAAAATTCAATAGCAATTTGATTTTACAATATTCCCTCCATAAAGATTGATATTCTAAATAAATTCGTTTAATTGTTCCACAAAGATTGGTTACTAAACTTTTTATGTGATTTTGTGTTACGTTATATAATAGTAATCAATTATAAGCCTCAAGAAACATTAGTTGAGATTATTTGATTACTATTAGTTCATAGACTCATAGTTACCATGAAGTGATTTAATCTATATATATGTAGATGTGAACTTAAACTAAGAGCATCCGTGAGTCTCATCGTTGCGGATGCTCTTAAACATCAAGAAAAGGAAGCAACCCTACAAGTCCAACTTTGGAATCTCCAGTTTAGTCACATCAAAATATTTGGTAGATTGTGCAAGAAGATCCCTCCTTAACATAAAAAAAGGAGGAGCCAAACTTACACCCAAAAATTAAAACCAAAAGTAATTTTAAATACTTCTTGAGTACCCATTGAAGCATTTAGTACATTAATGTTGATAAACTTTTATGTATGTGTCAATGTGTGAATAGAATTCTATGTATAATATTAGTTAATCGTTTATGATAGGATGATATGAGTTTTTTTTTGTCCATAGTGAAAATGGATGAGTAACAAATACCTTCTGTTTAAAGTTTTTTTTAATTAGAAAACTTCTGAATAATGAATAACAGATTTCGGAACATTGTAGATAACTTACCAGAAAATACTGAACTAGATAAACAGAAAACTTCATGTACTTATACTTTATATTTCTAATATGTACATGGAAAAACTTTTTAGAAATGATCTTGTATATATATAACACCTTTTGCTTTACTTTATTTATACTTTATGGCACCATTTTGCGATAGGTTTAATACAACGTAAAAGTGATTGAAGAAGACATAATACATCAATTTCAAACGGAACATCTCTTAGTAATTGTGACTCTAAGCCCATACTTCATATATAGTATTAGACCAAGATCTGGCTCAATCTTTTGTCCTTTGATAACCTTAATTTCATAGTTTTGTAATATCTCCACGACCACTGTCTTCATTAAGTTCATAGCTAAATGCTTACCAGGACAAGTTCTTGGACCGGCGTTAAACGATAAAAACTTGAATGAAGGCTCATGTCTCAAAACTCCATTTACAGAAATCCATCTTTCTGGCTTGAACTCTGATGCATCTTCTCCCCAAACCGCTTTCATCCTCCCCAACACGTAAAGAATGATAATGATCGTTGAGTTTGCATCTACTTTATGCCCACTTGGAAGCATATCTTGTTTCGTAGGTGACTTGCGTTCGAAGGGAACTGGTGGATAAAGCCTCATTGATTCATACAATGCGCTATGTAGATACACCAACTTGTCTAAGTCTTTTTGGCCATTTATTCCCGTCTTTGGAATATCTTTGTCGATGATCTCTTGGCGAATCTTGGCTACCACTTGAGGGTTTTGAGAGAGAAGCCAGAAGAACCAAGAGAGGGCAGAGGCCATTGTGTCTCTCCCAGCTAGATTGAAAGCTAAGATGGTGTCTCTGAGGAACTTATCGTCACTCGGTTTTAAGAGCTCGTACTTGGTTGTATCGAGCTTTATGTGAGATGTCAACAGATCTTCACCTTCTCCGTTTGATTGATGATCATTCTCTCGTGATCTTAGCTCTTTTCTCTTTGCTGATATGTACACCGCAGATATGCGATTGAAAGTGGCATCAGCTTCGGTCATCCTCTTCTCAAGTCCAACTCCTATCCGCCTTTGCAACTTCCACAAGAACTTTGGTATGACATGTCTATACAAAACCCCTTCTCCAAGATGGTCAAGAGCTTCAGCATACTCGGCTTTAGGCATTTCAATGGAGAGAGATTTTGGATCAAAACCGGTTACAAGAATAAATGTTGTGTCAAACGTGAATCTTTGAAACACATTTTGCAAATCAACAACAGTCTCCTCCTCTGCAAAGTGATTGAAAAGAGGAACAAGACCACCATCAAGTTTACTTCTAGTGGCACTCATCGAAAGCTTTTGAAATCCTTGCTGGTTGAGCATGAATTGGGCAGCTTTTCTCTGATTCTTCCATAGCTCCGCGTCCGAATTAAAGATCATTTCTCCAAAAACATCGAAGACTTCTTTAAAGTCGGCACCTTTGGTGTAATTGGAGAAGTTTGAGCTCAATATGTAGTGAATATTAGCTGGATCAACCGTGATTAACATATCCATTCCACTGAACCACGGTCCCTTGAATGGAAATGTTAAGTCAGTGTTCTCAAGAACCTCCACACTATAATCATAGATGTTGTGGAGCACCATGAGGATACCCGGAAGCATCCCGAGAAGCGGCCAGTTTCTATAGAACCGGTCATGAGGTTTCTTGAAGAGCGAAAAGCGGAGAATGAGAAGGCAAAAGATAGCTATGGAAACTTCAAGTAAGGTTATTGAAACCATTAGAGTTTATTTAAAAAGACACACTAAGGTGGTGGTTTCTTTAAGTGTAGAAGGAGCTTTATTTATATATACACATTCCAGAGTAACATAGCACACAACATCATTTCTCATACAAACTAATTGAATGTTTCGTGACAAAATGATTTGAAAACTAGATCTGACCCCATCAAAATATGTTGGGGTCAGTACCAATTTATTACCAATAAAAAAAATGAATGAGATGAATTTGTTGCTCGATTTATAATGCAATGGGTCCGGACCGACCTGCAACCGCAATGAAGGCCGTTTTAACAGTTTTTTGTTTGAATTTTATGAAGAATATGATTCATAATGAGACACTAATCTTGTTTATGGTGGAACTCTCATTATGGCTAGTCTTTGGACTTCCCCACGTACGGGCAAAATAATATCTTTATAACGATATGAGCAAGAGCCTCGTCCTTGAGGTGGATTACATTCATTCAAATGCATCAGAAGATATGTAGAAGATGAATCAACAACCGATAAATTTCAAGTTTTCAATTCGAAATTATATCTAGTGGAGAACAGAAGATGCAAAACCATATCTGTTGCGGTAAAACACTAATCCCGTTCTACAACTGGAACATGATAATAGTATCTTCCAAGACAAGAAAAAGTGCAGACGGATTTTCGCTGTATATAATACATTACAAAAGATGAGCTGAGAAACCAAAAGAAAATCACAAACCTTCTAATAGTTCTCCATGTACTTGAAAAATCATATCTTTTTAACGATCTGAACAACATCTTCGTCCTCAAGCTCGTGTTCCTGTATACATAAAAGACCATTTTTAGTACACCGCAAATAGATAGCGATGTTGCAAATGGGCTAATTCAGTCTGTCCATTTTGAGAGTTAGTCAAACTTTACTCATATCCAATCTGAATCACTTCACCCAAGCCAGAATCCATAATACTTCCTAGCTGTTCTATCGTTATAGGTGGTTCCGTGGTTGGGAAGCTAAGATTTCAAATACAAAAACTATCCAGAAGTACTAAATATCCAGGCATGAATCCAACTCTTATCTGACTAAGCAAGAATTCGGATAGTAATTTACTCATATCGGGAAATCAGTTTAAAAAGTTAATGAATTTGTAAGTATACTGACCCTTCCAACCCTCTGTGGCTTGTGTTTGGCACTCGAACCCCAAACCAAAGCACTGCATAAAAAATCATAACTCCTCATGAGAAACTCTCTCCAAGGAATAAATCATACGGATAAATAGAACAAATGTAACTTGTAGTTACTTACTACTTAAATTGTTTAAGCATGTCTTTGTGAATCCGGATACAGAAGTCTTCAACTGTTCTCTTCTTGGAAGATAAGATAACAGGATCATCATAATCAGGATTCATTGCCTTTGGTTTGGTGTAGATTCGAGTTAGATCCAAGTATTCCCATATCTTATCCAGAAGACCATCAAGATTCCACTCCAGATGAGCACTACAAGATTTTTACAATTCATATTATAGCATCTTAATGAGAAGATAAAACTGAATACATACATTCCCTTACTCAGAAGCACAATATTCACCTGATAGGACAGTAATGAGGAAGTTTGTCCAAAATTTCAAGTTCCTCAAGTGAGATTTGATCGATCTTGTTGATAGCGTAGATACATGGCATATAGATCCGACTACCCTCGATAACATCGATGAGGTCATCGGCAGTTGCATCATATCGAAGAGTGATGTCAGCATTATGCATCCTGTACTCACTGCAAATCGCCTTGACAGTGTCGAGGTCAAGGTGAGTCATGGTGACTGTAGAAGTTAGATTGATACCACCTTTGTCTTTCTTCCTGAATGTAAGATTAGGTGGCTCCTTGTTCAACCTACATAGCATCAGTCCATGATTCAGAAGATATACCAGAAACGAGTGTATTAAGGTTATTATCATATAAGCGATTTGTACCTTATTCCAAATCCTTCAAGCTCTTTTTCAATGAGACGCTTGTGAGTAATTGGTTTTATGGCATCAAGAACTATGATGATGCAGTTGCATGTTCTAGCAGTACTTATAACCTGAAAATAGTAAAGTGTCAAACACGACCAAAGAGGGTGATCAAAGTATTAGATATATCGTGAAAATACAGAAGTTTGAGCGTGATTACCTGCCGTCCTCTACCCTTTCCATCCTTTGCACCCTCAATAATACCAGGAAGATCTAATAACTGCAAGCCCGTTAAAGGGGAAACATTAAAGAGAATTGTCATCAACTTCCAACGAACAATTATGGTTAGCTCTGAGAGCTTCAACTACACATCACAAGGTCATTAGCAACATCAAAATATATTGCAGATATAGAAATGAGACTCAAAAAGAAAATTAGACACTAGGAAATGGATATGTAAAGCCAGAGATTTCATCGTCTTTCACAAACTTCCAAGACAGAGGAAAACAAAAAACACAATTGAAACATCCAAGCATCATCTCTCATTATTTATAGCAAATGAACAACAGTGAGATGTGGATTCCATACCTGGATTTTAGCTCCGCGATATGTAATAACTCCGGGAATACATGTCAATGTTGTGAACTCATATGAAGCAACCTGAAAAAACACAGTGCATGTAACATCAGAATACAGAGCATCAGCAAAAACACAGTTCTAAATCCAAATTTTTTTCTCATCTATCCAAGATATGAAATGAGAAAAACACAACTAGAAAGTATGACTTGGATACATAGTACATTTATAAAAAGGAAATGTAAGATCTTTAATAGTAAATACAAACCTCAGAAAAAGTTCCAGTCAGCTTGTTCAAGAGAGTGGACTTTCCAACTGAAGGAAACCCGACAAGTCCAACTCGAGAATCTCCACTTTTCGTAACATCAAAACCTTCACCAGCACCACCACCACCACCTTTCGTAGGTGGTGCAAGCAGGTCCCTTCGTAGCTTAGCAAGCTTGGCCTACAAAAAATGGAGTAACGACGTTTAGGGAATATCAAAAGGACAAACAGGACTTAAATCAATAATACAGGAAAAAAAAAAAAACTAAATTTCATATGGAATGATATTTCCTTTGTAACTACGTATAAAGCATATCTATCCAAATGTCGAACTCTAATTAAATACTCATAAGGTCCGATGAAAGGAATCGATAGTGACAAATTGTTTGTTCTAAAGAAACTTCACAGGGGGTCACACCATAGATCATACACAATGATATCAAAACATATATAAACCAATCAGCCTAATATTGATTTGATCAACATAACACATTAACCATTTCACAATCACTCTCAAAAGCTACAAAAACAAAATTCTAACTTTGAGGATAATAATTTACCTTTAACAAACCCAAATGATGAGAAGTAGCTTTATTCTTCTGGGTCTTAGCCATCTGCAACAAAAAAAAAAAACCAAATGAATCATTTCTTGATTCAAAACTAATTCCAAAAGAAGAGATGTTTAGGATTTTGAGCTCAATTACCTCATCTTCGATTTCTTTGATCTTCTGCATAATAGTCGACATGGTTACAGGTCGGAGTAGAGAGATACGAGTATAAACGAGAGTGAAAAGAAGAACACCGGAGTTAAGAGAGAAGAAAAGTGACGACGGAGGAGAACGAAGAAGAAGCAGAGAGAAATCTGAGGGTTTTCGCCTGATTACAGGGCAAAGAGACCAAACAGAACTCGAACTGTCTAGAAACAGGCCTGTTGTCCAACAAGGTTTTGTCTTCTGTAAATGTCCATTAGATCTTGGGCTTTCGGGTCAAATACCGGTTTAATAAAATATTGGAATAAGATCAAAAAAAAAAAAACTATTCCGGTTTATTAAATTCTTTAGATTATATCCCGGTTTATAAAGAACAAATCCAAATTAAAATTCTGTTTGGCAAAGTGCAAAGTTTGTTTAGCTGATTTTTGGGTTTATACAGTTCATCTTCACCATTACATTTTCTCCCTCAGATCGAAATCTTCGTCTAACCGGTCTCTAGTATACCTTTGGTTATGAACTGAACCGGATTTTTCTCTTGATTACAAAAAAAAGGTTGGAGGCTTTATTAGCCTGGACTACCTTTGTTGCATATTTGCTCTCTACTACTTGGACACTGCTTCTTCTCTCTTATTTGGAGCACATTCAAGTTGTATCACTTGCTTCCTTCTCAATCTATGGTTGATTCAAGGATAAAAGAATGGTGTGATCTTACTGTTTCGTCTTCTGATTGTAAGAATGTAACATTAGCTTCTTTTTTCCATCCTTGCTTAGCTTCATCTCCTATAGCTCCATTAAGGTATAGATTAGCCCTTTATTCAATGACCAGGCTGTGTACCTCCTTACGTTTTACTGATTGCTCGGCTTCATCAACTTGATCAAAACGGAGCTTTATGTAATCACCAAGTAGAGTCAATCACTCACTCGAAAATGAATTCTTGTATAGTAGTTAACTAACTAACCCTTTGATCTGCAGAAGCACATTGTCTAAGACTCCATAAATCTGATTCGCCCTGCAGTGAGATTTATCCTTGGACAAAAAGACATGAACTGTTGTATCAATCTCAATCCAACTTCGTCCAGGCTCTTTCACCACACCATCAAACTTCATTCTTTCTCTTACCTTCTTCGCAGCAGTCCACATACCCTTTGAAGCATAAATATTAGAAAGCAAAGTAAATGACCCACTGTCCGTTGGATCTAACGAAATAGCCATTTCAGCAGCGTATTCAGCTAACTCGATATTACCAGTCTTTGCACATCCACTCAACAAGCTCCTCCATACTATAGCAGGTGGTTTTGTTGGTATCTTCTCAATCAACTCTCTTGCTTCTTCCAATCTACCAGCACGGCCTAAAAGAGATACCATACAAACATAATGTTCAGTTTCAGGTTCAATTCCAAGTCGAAGCATTAAATCAAATTGCTTAAGTCCATCTTCTACAAGACCAGCATGGCTACAGGCTGATAAAACTCCCACAAAGGTGATGTAGTTAGGCTCTATTCCCTCATTCATCATTCTTTCAAGCATATGAAGAGCCTTTGTGCCTTCTCCGTGATTCGCATAAGATGAGATGACAGAATTCCAACAAACTACGTCTCTTGAAGCTGCTGAATTAAAAGCCTTATCAGCATCTTCAGGACTTCCACATTTGGCGTACATATCTAGCAAAGCATTTGTAATATACGGATTACGTTCCAAGCCTCTTTTCATAAGCTGACAATGGAACTCTTGACCCAATTGAAGACTTGCCAGGTTGCCAGCTGCTGTAACCATGTCGGCAAAAGTGAATTCATCAGGTTTTTCTCTTGATAATTGTAGTTCTGAAAATAATTTGAGAGCCTCTTCATTGTCTGATTGTTGAACATAACCTGAAAACATTGAATTCCACACAACAAGATCTTTATCTTTCATTTCATAAAACACGAGCCTAGAATCCTTGTGAGAGTAGCAATTTGAGTAAACATCAATCAAAGCGCTTCCAGCAAAAATATCTAAGTTTAGCCCATATTTGAACATCAATCCATGGATTTGTTTGCTCAATTCCAAGCTTCTTAGAGAAGCAGATGCACGCAGAAGGCTAACAAAAGTCAATAGGCTAGGTCGAATCAGTCTGGACCTCATTTCACAAAAGATGTTCAATGCTTCATGTAGCTCGCATTCTGTCCCAAGTCTCGAGTAACCTTCAATCATTGCATTATATAACACAACATCATCACCGGCGAAAAGGTCAAAAACTTTTCTTGCATCAGTCAAACAATCACATTTTGCGTACATGTCAATCAAGCTGTTAGTCACATAGCTATCATTACCAAGATTGGCTTTGATAGTGTAAGCATGAACATGTCTCCCATATTCCAGAGCATGAAGTGAGGCACAAGATGTGAGTATGCTAGAGCAAGCATACACATCTGGCTTCAAACCAAACTTTGACATACCAGAAAACAATTCCATTGCTTCCCTATGAAGCGAATTCTGCTTATAACCAGACAGTATCGTGGTCCAGGAAATGATGTTTTTATTCCTCATTCCATCGAATACCTTATGTGCAGCTTTAACTCTGCCACACTTCACATAAGAATCTATAAGCACATTCATCAGCGAGGCATCAGTCTCGTGGCCAAATCTTAAAACATACGCATGAATCTGTTTCCCACCTTCAAGAAACGATAGTACTGAACACGCACTTAAAACCGCCGAAAGAATGTAACCATCTGGAACAATATTACCCTCCATTAGTTGATAGAACAACATCAACGAAACGTAGCCTCTTCCCATTTTTACACACCCACTGATCATTGTCGTCCAAGTTACAGTAGATTTCTCTGGTAAACCATCAAACACAATCCTCGCATCATCAATATCACCATCCTTCAAATAAAAATCAACCAACAACGTACCAACGTAAACATCCCGATCAAACCCACTCTTCACAAGAAAACTCTGCAACTGAAACACCATCAAACGTCCTATACTACCATCTAACCCCGCACAAGCTTGGATAAAACTCGACAAAATATACCCATTCGGACTATCTTCCCTACTTCTCCAAAACTCTAAGAAAACAACCAAAGACTCCTCGTAAAAACGATGATAATTACAAGCAGAAACCATAGTAGACCAAGTAATCAAGTTTCTCTCAGGCATTTTCTCAAACACCTTACGTGCATAAGCGAAACCACCAGCTTTCGAATAAAAATTCATCAGAACGTTACTCAGATACGTATCGGACTCAAAACCCGTAACGATGATCTGACCATGAACTACATTTTGATAAAGCAACGGATTATCTGACACACGAAACTGCAAGAGACGAGCAAATTCGTGCTTTCCTCTGATTCCAATTGAAGAAGGAAAGTCGACATTTAGAAACTCCAAGAGATTTAAGGAAGAAGAAGAAGCTGAAGAGTAGAAACGTATCGTTTCTTGCGCTTTACGCAAACAACTTCTATAGCTTCTCATTATAGTGAGAGGGAAGAAGAGTGTCTACTGTGAAAGTTAACGTTGAGAATCAAATTTCATGAGTAAACATTCCGCCGTTTTTTTGGTGTATGCGAAGAAAGGATGGTGAATTTGGTCAGTAAAAACGGCAAACAGTTATACTACGAAGCATTGAAATGACATGAGTTTTAATAAAAGATGAGTCAGGATTCGATTGCTTGGTTGAAAATACTACAACAGTAGATTTTAATGGGCCCGGGCCAAATATTGAGTGGGCTATCTTTATGTGCCATATGTAATAGATTTTTGCTTTGGTCGAATAGATTATGTTAATGTTGGGATTTAAAAAACTTATTAATTTATTATATTTTTATATTTGAAATAAAAAATTTATTGTAAATTCATAAAAATTCATTCTAAATTCTTAAACCATTAATAGAATCTCAAATATATGTGTCCTTTGGTCTACAGAGACGGACGCGAAGCAGTTCAATCTGTTCAAACCGTATTGGGGACAACCTCGAACTAAATCCTAAGACGAGATCGCCAATCATGGTGCTGGTTACCTTTTCAACAATGGCCAGGTCGTGTTTGGTGTGGACGTTTTGGTCACTGAAATATTTAAAAGTTGGGAAGTGTTCTCCTTTGAAAGAAATTTGCATAGCCGCTTTTTCGATTGGAGTATTGCTAAATTCTCTTCACTAGATAAACAGTTCTATGTATCGGAAGAGTTCATTATTGGAGGAAGAAGCTGGTTAGTCACTCAATATTAATGGTTTTGAGTTTATAGATTTGATTGAATAATATTAAGTGAGTTACATATGCAAACTCTTCAGGGTTTTGAAAATGTATCCAAATGGCGATGGAGATGGACAAGGGAACTCGTTGTCGATATATGTCGTTGCAAATGATGTTAAGCCCTACGACAAGATTTACCTAAGGGCTAAAATACGAGTCCTAAACCAAAGAGATTCTAAACATGTGGAGAAGCAAGGTAAATTGTAGTGTAATATTTTTTTTCTTACAACATTTCGACAAGATTATGCATTAACCTGAGCTCGAACTCAGATGGTGACATCATAACGACTCTAGCACGAACAACTAAGCTATAACATTTTGTCGTAAATTTATTTACAGTTGAAAGCTGGTCGGATAAAGCAAACAGTTGGGGATTCCAGAAGTTTGTACCGTTTGTTGACATCAAAGATACTTCTAAAGGTCTTCTTGTGAATGATTCAATGAAAATTGAGGTCGAATTTGAAGAGTTTTCTAAAACCGTATATTTTCCTAATTCGGTTTAGCTCGGAAACTTACATGTATTGTCTAATCAACAACGGATGAGTATGTATTATTTAAAATAAACTGTAGTATGCAACTACATTATGTTCTTCGGTTTCAGGAGCGTTTCTCTGTTTTTCATTCTTGTTTTTTCACAATTAGTTATGTAGCTTCATTTTGTAATTTACCTTTGAGATGTGATAATGAAATCTGATTATGTTATATTGGCTTTTGGTAGAATGAAGAGATCAAATTGTTGTCTTATTTTTTAATGAATTGAATGAAATTAATTTTAGATTTCTTATTTCGGTTTAAGTTGTAAGTATCTATCAAAATATTATGGTCATATTAAAGATACATTGGACTATGAATTATAAACTGGAAAATCCTCTAAATTAATTTACTATCAACATAGAAGAAATTTAATAAATTAAGTTAACAAATAATAAGCCATGAATACTTATGGAAATGATAAAAAAAAAAAAATTGCTTAAAATCTATCTTGGCCTAAAGTCTTGAAACGAAAGATGAAGGTAGAGCGAAGTTTAACAAAATCAAAATGAAGAAGTGTTAAATAATTGAACTAAGCATTAAACATAAAACTGATTCAATATTGTGGCTTTTAAGTTTGATAATAAACTAATAATTAAGTGACCTAAATCACATGCTTCACTGTAATTAAGTGCTAAGAAATGGTGGTGGATTTTATTAGCAAAACGGCAGACAGTTATGCTACTAAACATAGAAACGACAAGAGTGTAAAGAAAGGATGAGTTAGGTTTGGTTGGTTGGTTGCAAAACAAGAACGGTAGATTTTGATGGGGCCATCTTTTTCGCCACATTCCATATTTTTGGTCGCGATCAGAATAATTTAATTTCACATTTCACCTACCAAAAATCACATTTTTCATATATATGCTGATCAACCTAAATAAAATCTGTAAGATTTCGCATTTGATGATTGTAAGATTTGTGATTAAATCAGTTGAATTCACAATTAATTTCTCTAACTATGCAACAATTAGAATATGTTCCATATATAGCTAATTTTTAATTAAATTTTCTAAAATAAAATACATTAAGGAAAAGAAATGTACGTGTCAAGATTTGTGGTCTGTACGAAATCATGTTTATTATTCCAGCAAATCACAATAGCGACAAGTGTCAAATAAAATACTAATTTCATAAACAATATTCTTATTTTTTTAAAATGTTAAATTTTTGACATTTTTCTCCACGACCAAAAAAAGTCATTTTTCTGTTGATTTTACTTTAATGAAAATATTTAATTATAGAGTACACTTGACGAGAATTAAGTAGATAATGTCATAAATTTCACCAACCCCTGACTAATATCGTCTTTTAATCTTGATTTTTTTTTGGGTAGCTGTCTTTTAATCTTGATTAACTATGACTTAATTAGAATATATTATAAATAAATAAATCTAAGAACTGGTTTTACACCAAGTTAAGATAGAAAAAAGAGAGAAACAGAGAGTCTCTCTCCTCCGCCGTCGAAAGAAAGGTGAAAGCTTTGTACATTTTCCAATCGCCGATTTCATTTTTCTGCATTGGTTGTGTATTTCATAATTTGAAAGTAATTAGCCCTTTAAACCTCTTTCTTTCTTTGTTATATTATTCATTTAGTTTCTTTAATAAATTGAAATTAGCTTCATTTCAGATAAAGTTTCAAGTTTTCCAATGAGATTGTGTGTTTTTATGTTGAAAAGCTTTTTTGCTTGCTTAATTGATGCTATTTGGTCTTGAAGTTGTGTTTATTGATGATATAATCTGAGTATAGTGTGCATTTGTAGAATATGGAAGCAGCTTGTGTTCAGAGGCTTCAGTATTCATCATCATGGATTGATTTGAGAAAGTTTGAAGGGAAGCCTCGTGGTTTTATGCGGTATGATAAGCCAGTTAAGGAAGATAAAAGGCTTAGAGTTGTTGCTTTAGCATTTGACAAAAGAAGGGATCATAGACAGAGATCAGTTTCTGATAAAAACTCTTCAGGTTCTAACAAATTTGATTCGATTTTTTGGAATGTTGTTTGTGGTTGTTTGATGACAAGAGCTGCGTGGTTTTTTTTTGTAGCATTGTTGGAAACTGGAAGCCTTGTTCATTCTCCATTTGATGAAGAACTGATTTTGAAGGCAAGTTGAGTCATGGGGCTTGAATGTTTAGCTTCTTGCTTTTTTGGTAAAATTCTTTATGTTGAGAGTGGATTACATTTTCTTTTGCAGAGAAAAGCCGAAGAGGTTAAATCGTATTTAAATGGACGATCTATGTATCTTGTTGGTTAGTTTCTTTGTCTCACTCCTTTTGTTTGGGTATTTTTTTAGCTTCTTGAGTGTTATTGTGATTTACAGTTTCCTTGTGAATCTGTTAGGAATGATGGGTTCTGGGAAGACGACAGTCGGAAAAATAATGGCTGAAGCACTTGGTTATAAATTCTTTGATAGGTATATTATCTGGCCACTTTAAACTGTGTGTTTATTGATCTTTAGCTGAGTTAAACATTGTTCTGTAAATGGGCACAGTGACGCTTTGATCGAGCAGGCGATGAATGGAACTTCTGTAGCTGAGATTTTTGAGCATTTCGGTGAGAGTGTCTTCAGAGAAAAAGAGGTTGGTTTATGCATAATTGTAGATAGATAGTGTTGCCCGTTAGTCAAATTGCTAATCCCGTTGACCTGACTTTTCTCCGGTCTCTCTTTGTTTACATTTTTCTACTTACTTTCTAGACTGAGGCACTAAAGAAACTCTCGGTGATGTACCACCAAGTTGTTGTTTCAACAGGGGGAGGTGCAGTTATAAGACCCATCAATTGGTGTGTTTCTTCTCGATACTGATGATATAACATGAAGCTCAGATTATTTGGTAATAATGTGACCAAAATTTGTGTCAGGAAGTATATGCATAAAGGAATTAGCATTTGGCTTGATGTTCCTCTAGAAGCCTTAGCGCATAGAATTGCTGCTGTAGGAACTGATTCAAGACCATTATTACATGATGATAATGAGTCAGGAGACGCATACGCAGTGGTAATGCTACCTGTAGTCACTTTAGAAACGAGTTTGTCTCTGACTGTGGTTTTGATCATTTTCTGACTTCTTATAGGCTTTAAACCGTCTTACAACGATTTGGGATACACGTGGTGAGGCATACACGAACGCCAGCGCAAGAGTCTCCTTAGAGAGTATTATTCTCTTAACCTTCTATGTTCTATGGCTTTCCACAATATTTTCCATTTTGTGACTAGTTTTTTCCCAACTGTTCAGATATTACATCAAAGCTCGGGTATAGAAGCGTCTCAGATCTTACAGCAACTGAAATCGCCATTGAGGTAAATCTCATAAACCCCTCTGTTTCTGTTCATGTGTACATTTCAGTTTATCAGTTTTGATAAGCTCTAACTGCACAATCATTAATCATCAGGCCTTTGAGCAAGTTCAGAGCTTTCTAAACAAAGAAGACGGTATGGGCAGATCGGGTGGCCTCTAGTTGCTGAGACTTGTGTCTCCCTGCTTTCATTTCATGAATTTACGCGTTCCTCTTCATCAGAGCTTGTATGTGCCTAGTTTTGACTGTTGTATATAATACTCTTTGATTGATCTCTTTGTCTTCTTTTCCTCTCAAGTCTTGACCAAACAGAGTAAACAGAGTAAAAGAAGCCATTTTCATTTTTATAATAAGGTGGTAACCGTCAAAGGTTTACAAGTGAAATGATTATAGAAGACACAATTATCCAACAAAACGATTACTACCCACAACTACTAAAGATTCATCACACTCACATCGCATCACATCACTCTCCATCCATCAAACGGTAACAGCGAGAGCACACTCCAAAGTACATGACTTGGGTACTGTAAGCACAGCGTCATGCCACAGTGACTTGGGTACTACGCTTTTCTTTACAAAACCAAAGCCAGGAATTTCCACTACAGGACTTTGTACAAGCTCCCAAGCTTGAGTCTTTGAATCGAAAACCTCCATCCAGTTATAAAAATCAAATTTTTTGCACCCTCCTGCTACATATATCTTTCCAATCAACGACATTGGCAGCTGTAAACATCCGCTTGGCCCGCATGCTCGGAGCCTGGCGCCACATGTTAGATACGCAGTTTAGAACCGAGACAATAGAACTGGGCTGATTCAAGACAGGTCCACCAATGTTATAGATGTTAGAGCCAACCGTCACGAGACAAGACGAGTGAGCAAGACGTGAATTTTGAATCTCAGCCAAAACATACCCACATGACTTCTTCCTTTTCTTCTTACTAATGTCATTGTTTATGATTTGATCAGGTTTTAAACAGAGAGTGAACCAACGAGAGTAAGCTTCAGGATGTAACTGTAAGCACACATAGAGACATTTCTCAGTTCGGCCTGAAGAGGACCGTGCTTCGTAAAGCTCCGGTGAAGCAACAAGAGCTCGAATGCTCTTTGAGACGAGTGACAAGTCGGGTAGTACAATCTAGAGAGGCGAGATAAACAACTTACAAGCAAATCATTAGGAAGTGATGGAACTTGGGTTGATTCCGACGTCGGAAGTATCACTGGAGACGGTATCTTCCTTGTCTTCTTCCTCTTCTTCTTCTCCAGTGAATTATGGAACTTTAGATTTTCAACCAAAAATCTTTTGAATGGTTTAAGGCATTTGAGGTATTTTTATAACACATTTTTAGATACATATTTTTTACTTTATCAAATCACCTAAGATCTTTTGAAATGCATGATTCAGTATACCAAAATCTTTTTTTTTTTTTTTGTCAACACCAAAATCATTCAAAATACATGATTCAATGTTCGATAATACATGTATCCATTCTAATGGTACAATGAAAGCAAATTCTGTAAAATGGAACATAGCTAGATATGTACCTGAGAGCATTTTGGACTGAATGTTTTACAAAAACATGAGGCAGAATCATCCCATCAGAATGTAATTAAACATAAGTATACACTCGATTACGCATTTATAAAAGCACGATTTTTACGAGTCCATATTCATCATACAATAGCGGTAAAAATTCGTAAAACATGGAGTCTATCTTTAAGCACATTATACAATACCAGCAGGAACTAGTGAAGCTTAATTAATTGCGAGCACTTCACATTATGGGGGCGAACCGGATAAAACATCTAAAAGGTTATAAGTAATGAGAGATCAGTCTATAAGACACCATCAAAAAACACCAAGAGATCCTCATATATATACTACTCATCTTCCAACATCTTATTTGTGCAAAATTCCAAATAATCAGTATCAATATACCAAACATACTTCTATTTCAAGAAAAACCAATAGCAAAGAAACTTCCCATGGTAAAACAAAAAAACTAGTAACCATTAATGTGATTTTATCAAACCAGAACAGTGATTCATAGGTTTCTCTTGACAAAATTATTCAACCAAATGATATACTTAAAAACCACTAAAGAATCATCGTACTTCATTCATCAAACTGTAGCACAAAGAGCATGCTCCAATCTATATGACAGAGGGACTATAAGCACTAAGTCATGCCAGTCGACATTTCCCCAAATCTGTTCATCACTACGCCTTTCAAGTGTAACAACCGCGCAAAAAATCTTCTTCGCCACATATCCAGATACTTCCCACAGAATCGCCATCTTTCCACCGTAATCCACAAGTCTACCACAATAAGAAGAAATATGGTTATTATGAAGCAATTCTTTTATAAGGCCCCTCAAATATTTCCAAACTCTTATCGTAGTGTCAAACCACATGAACGTTTCCCTGTTATAACAGTAAAGCACATTATCAATAACACAATACAAACACCCACTCCGACCAAACACCATTTGCCATCCCTCATTTTCCCATTTATCTTCCTTTGGGTCGTAAACCAAATCAATACCATTCGATCCCAAAGCATATACTTTTCCATCAATCCCCACAATTTTTCCTATGCGATTAAATAAAGTTTCTTTTTTAGACACAAGCTCCCAAACTTGAGTTTTTGGATCGAAAACCTCCATCGAGTCATTGCGTCCTCCTGCTACATATATCTTTCCATCAAGAACTGTGGCAGCTGGATAATTCCTCTCCACAAGCATGCTTGGAGCGTCACGCCAGACGTTAGACCGACAGTCCAGGACCGTGACAATAGACGAGGGGGGCCAAGGCACAATAGGTCCACCAATATTATAGATATTAGAACCAACCACCACGAGACTAGACTTGTACGCAAGAGGAGATGGGGAAGGTGAGATTGCACTCAAAACATAATCAGTTGTTTTTTTCTTCTTCTTGTCCTTGGTTAGGGTTTGATCAGGTTTCCGACAGAGAGTGAACCAACGAGTGGAAGAGTCCGTATAAAACCCAAAGCGCACATAGAGACAACTCTCGGTCCGTCCTAAAGAAGAGCGGGTTTTGTAAAGCTCCTGTGAAGCAAGGATAGATCGAAATCTTTTGGAGACTAAAGAGAGAGTTGGGTAGTATAATCTTGAGACGCTGGCTAAACAGCTCACTAGCAAATCATCAGGAAGTGAAAGAATTGTGGTAGATTGTGACATCGTTGATCAAACTTTGAATTCTTGTCTTCGCGATTTCTTCGGTTCTTAGAGAAGAAATTAGGTTTCGGCTTGCTATGATGTAACATAGGCTTCCACAACTATTGATTTTTAAAAATATTAAATATTTTGTTTCTAAGTTATTAAATTTATATAATTATCTATGTAGTATTATTAAATGAATAGGAATCTACGTACTACTAATAAAAATTGAAATCATTAGGCTTAAAAGGCATGATTTAAAATATCTAATAATATTATTCCACATAATCACTTAAGAAAAAATGGAAACCCCTATTTAAAAAAATTTCCATAGCGAAAAAATAAGAAAACTATACATTAACAAAAAAATCTAAAAATTCGTCTAGAACGAAAAATAAGGAAACTATATCTTAACAAAAAAAAATGTTTGGATTAAAGAAAACTTAGCTTATAATATGAAATTAAATATTAAAAACGAATTTATCAATATATTACTAATAAAAATATCAAAAAGCACTTAGATAATATGGAATTTCTATTAACAATATTTTTTTTTTTTTTAATTTCTATTAACAAAAAAAGCACTTAGATTCTTATAAATTATCTATTGTATGAACCAAGAAAGAAATTAACTAAATATCACATTAAAAAATTTGTGAATTTCGAAGATTTGATTCACCTATAAATATAGTTTAGCACAAACTATGAAGAATCAAATCACATTAGATGATTTTTAAAGAAGAGAAATCATATTGTATTTCAGGACAAACCAATAGCAAAGAAACTTCTCATAGGAAAAAAAAACAAAGAACACATAACTAGTTATTCATAGGCTTGACAAAATTATTCCACGAAATCATAAACTTAACAACTACTAAAGATTCATGACAATTATCAAGATCAGTACTCTTGTATGTCATGAATTCATCAAACCGTAGCAGAAAGAGCATGCTCCAATCTACATGACCGAGGGACAGTAAGCACTAAGTCATGCCACTCGACATTCCCCCAAATCTCTTCATCACTACGCCTTTCAAGCGTAACAACCTTGCAAAAAATCTTCTTCGTCGTAAATCCTTTGGATACTTCCCACAGAATCGCCATCTTTCCACCAAAATCCACAAGTCTAACACAATCATTACTAGGGTTATAATTCAATCCTTTTAGACCCCTCACATATTTCCAACCTCTTTTCGTAGTTTCAAACCACGCAATTCCCCTATCATAACAGTAAAGCACATTATCAATAACGCAATACGGATACGACTTCAGCTCCAACACCAACGGCCATCTCTCATCTTCCCATTTATCTTCCTTTGGGTCGTAAGCCAAAACACTATTAGATCCCGAAGTGTATACTTTTCCATCAATCCCCACAATGTTTTCTATGCCATTAACTAAAGTTTCTTCCTTAGACACAAGCTCCCAAACTTGAGTTTTCGGATCGAAAACCTCCATCGAATCATTGTGTCCTCCTGCTACATATATTTTTCCATCAAGAACCGTGGCAGCTGGAGAATTTCGCTCCACAATCATGCTTGGAGCCTCACACCACTTGTTAGATTGGCAGTCTAGGACCTTGACAACAGACGAGGGAACATTCTCAACAAATCCACCAAAATTATAGATATTAGAACCTACCGCCACGGGACTAGACGAGCGGGCAAGAGGAGACCGGGAAGATGAGATTGCACTCAAAGCATAATCAGTTCTTTTCTTCTTCTTCTCTTCATTGGTTAGGGTCTGATCGGGTTTCCGACAAAGAGTGAACCAACACGTGGAAGAGTCCTTATGAAACCGTAAGCATACATAGAGACAACTCTCCGTCTGTCCTAAAGACCGGGTTATGTAAAGCTTCGGTAAAGCAAGGATAGATCGAAATCTTTTGCAGACTAAAGAGACATTCGGATAGTATAATCTCGAGACGCAGGCTAAACATCTCACCAGCAATATGTCAGGAAGTGAAAGAATTGTTGTAGACTGTGACATCGTTGATCAAACTCTGATCTCTTGTCTTCACAAGCTCTTTGGTTCTTTGAGAAAAAATATAGGTTTAGGCTTGACTGCTGATTATTCTCAAGGGTTTCGCTATATATATATAATGTAATGTGATAATATTTCTTAAAAATCTTAATTATCAAAACCCGTTTCCTTCTAAAAGTAAATGGGCCTCAAAGCATATATATATTCATACGAAAAAATTCCTTACATGTATTATATTGAAATTATAAATACTCATGAAGAAAATTTTTTAAATATAAAACTGTTAGGAACACACGCAAGCTAACTGTATTTTTAATAGNTAAATGAATATAGAGTTGTCCATGGCTGAAGATAGACTTTGGTAGATAGATTCCAACACTTCCTAAATTTTGGTATTGACTGTTGTTTATTGTCATAGCATAACAAATTGTAACCGAGAATTATCGTTTTCTCATCTTGTATCAAATTGGACAACCGTTTATTGGGTTTGTGTGTTTCTTTGAAATATTTTTTTATGTTTTGAAAAGTAATCTTTTTTCTATTCTAATGTGTATTTTTGTTATTTTAACAATCATAATTATTTGTGTGTTAGTATGATTTTTTGTTATTGTAAAGAAGAAGAATAAAGAATCTTGCAAAAAACTGTAGAAATATTTTTTATTTGA